>PVHX01012297.1:0-59855 GCA_004024805.1 Geosciurus inauris
TTTATTTATTTATTTATTTATTTATTCTACTTAGGTATACATGATAGCAAAATGCATTTTGATTCATTGTACACAGATGGAGCACAAATTTTCATTTCTATGGTTGTAAGTGATATAGAATCACATCATATATGCAGGCATATATGATGCTAGGGGTATGATGCCCATCTCATTCAACCATCTTTACTGTTCCATGCCCCCTCCCCCATCCCTCCCCTTTGACCAAAGTTTCTCCATACTTCCCGTGTCCTCTCCTCCATTATGGATCAGGATCCACTTATCAGAAAGAACATTCAGCATTTAGATTTTTGGAATTGGCTTACTTCGCTAAGCATGATATTCTTCAGCTCCATCCATTTACCTGCAAATGCCATAATTTTATTCTCTTTTATTGCTGAGTAATATTCCATTGTGTATATATATCACAGTTTCTTTATGCTTTCATTTATTGAAGGGCATCTATGTTGATTCTATAGTTTAGCTATTGGGAATTGAGCTGTTATAAACACTGAGGTGGCTGCGTCACTGTAGTATACTGCTTTTAAGTCTTTAGGGTATAGACCAAGGAGTGGGATAGTTGGGTCAAATGGTGATTTCATTCCAAGTTTTCTAAGGAATCTCCATATTGCTTTTCAGATTGGTTGCACCAATTTGCAGTCCCACCAGCAATGTATGAGCGAGCCTTTCGCCCACAACCTTGCCAACATTTATTGTTTGTATTCTTGATAATTGCCATTCTGACTGGCGTGAGATGAAATCTTAGTTTGATTTGCATTTCTCTAATTGCTAGAGATGTTGAACATTTTTCATATGTCTGTTGATTGATTGTATATCTTCTTCTGAGAAGGGTCTGTTCTGCTCCTTAGTTCATTTATTGATTGGGTTGTTTGTGGTTTTGATGTTAAGTTTTCTGAGTACTTTATAAATCCTGGAGATTAGTGCTCTATCAGATTTGCATGTGGCAAAGATTTGTTCCCAGAATGTCGACTCTCTGTTCACTTCATTGATTGTTTCTTTTACTGAGAAGAAGTTTTTTAGTTTGAATCCATCCAATTTATTGATTCTTGATTTTACTTCCTGCGCTACAGGAGTCTTATTAAGGAAGTAAGGTCCTAATCCGACATGATGAAGAGGGGGGCCTACTTTTTCTTCTATTAGGCCTAGGGTCTCTGGTCTAATTCCCAGGTTCTTGATCCACTTTAAGTTGAATTTTTACATGGTGAGAGATAGGGATTTTGTTTCATTTTGCTGCATATGGATTTCCAGTTTTCCCAGCACCATTTATTGAAGAGGCTATCTTTTCTCCAATGTATGTATTTGGAATCTTTGTCTAGTATAACATAACTATATATAAGTTATGTTATATACAGTATAACATAACTATATGTAAGTGTATGTATGTTCGTCTCTGTGTCTTCTATTCTTCACCATTAGTCTACATGTCTATTTTGGTGCCAGTACCATGCCATTTTTGTTACTATAGCTTTGTAGTATAATTTAAGGTCTGGTATTGGGATGCCTCCTGCCAGAGGAATAAGAAGTTGTCCTTCATTTGTGAACAATGTGTCAAAATGCATACTACTGTCATATAAAACTAATTAGAACAAATTAAAAATTTTTTAAAAATTAAAAAAAAGAATTTTGTAATTGTATTAGTTAAGAAAATAACTAAAATGACATTGGAAAAAGAATAGGTATCTATATGTAATAAAGTTAACAATAGAGACAAACTAAATACATGTGAAATTTTAATTTATAATTAATTTTGAATTACAAATTAGTGACAAAAATTTGGAATTTTCAACAATTTCTCATCCCACTTGTATCAGTGCCATGTGATTTTAGATTGCTTTGTATAAAGTATCATAAAAATACTTTATGTGCCACACATTGCACATTCCATATTTACTGTTATGGTCTTGGAAAGAAATTCAACAATATCAGTCACAATATCAATTGCATATTTTTCAAACTCAGCAATGTAAACTGTAGAAATGTATGCTGTATAGTCAAACAAACAAAAATTTTTAAAACACTAAAATGAATTTACAGAATTTTTTATAATAGCTAAAATTTAGAATTGATCTAAATGAACAAAAATAGCAAGTTACTTAAAAACATATGTAATATATTCATGCAAAGAAATATTTGGACATCAATTAATATTCATTTGTTTATTCATTTGTATTGATTCACTAGTATCTGTATTGTATAATTTTATATTGATGCAGCTGAAAGTTTTCTACCTGTACAAAATAGGCGGTCTGAGACTTTATTCCTTTCATATGAAATATGATATAAATGAGATTTAGGGAAACTATTCTAGAGAATATTCCAGTGATCTATTACTTGTCCATTATTAAAAGAGGCCATAAACTTGTGCAGACTTCTTTGCCAAAAAAGAAGTCATTGAGACTGACATTTTTCATTTCAAATCTTCCCTCATGTAGTATTCTAAATGGTGTCTAAGTCATTTAGATTTATTAATTTTCAAGCTTAGATCATAAGCCTTTAATGAAGGAATGAAAATAGAATCAACTGAGAAACAGAATAGCCAGGAATTGTGAAGGAGTGGACCCCTGGAGGATTTCTGAGATCACATGTGAGATGCTTGAGAGCTCCTTTCTAAGTCAATGCCAGTGGATCTCTTAGACTGGGAATTCCTCAGTGCTGTCTCTGCTCAGGAGTCAAACTCCTGGGAGTGTCTATTCAATCTAGTATTGGTCACAAGCCAATTACTCTGGGGTTTGAAGAGAAATGGTTTTTATGATGAAGAGTTCTACCAGAACCATGCAATCAATAAAATAAAGTTTTTCAAAGAAATGAAATTAGTTCAATAAATAGGCAAATACAAAACCATCACAGTTTGTCATGGTGGTAGGTAGGTTGTATAAATTCTATATTCAGAATTTTATTTTAAAAATAAGTGAACATTTTCCTAAGGAAATTCTACATTGCCTTGTAAATCCCCACATTTACCTAATACTGACTACCAGAAATCAATCATATTAACCCTCTTATGAGTTGCTCCCATCTTCTTCAATTGATTTTCTTTATAAGCCTATGGAATCCTTTCTGGGAGGAGATAATTTAAAAGCACTCTTCAATAAACATGACTAGTCCTAGAGTAGAGGGAAAAATTGGATGACAAAGAAATTGCCTCTTACAGTAGTTACTAAAAAAATACCCCAAATTATGTCTGGAAAATGTAAAATACTATCAAATTATCAAAAATATTTTGATGATGGTAATTTACCCAAGGAAATAATATTTATTAAAAAATACAAAAAGCAAAACCAAAATCAACCAACCTCCTCCATATACACAAACTGTCCTAAGCAGTATAAACTATTACTTTTCAAGTATAGGTATAGTATTCCATTTATGTAGACAGCTGAATTCTTAACATTCTGAGAAAGATAATTTATATCTGAGCAGGTCTAATCTGGCCCAAGATAATTCTATCACTCTAACCTACTTTTCCAAATTCAGTAAAATAAAATGACCACAAATTTTTTCGTAGGTTTCTCGTTACATCTGTTTTGCATGGCTTATTAAAAATTCACCTAAGTTCCAACATTTTTTTTTACATTATGGTGGAAAATTATTTTATTATGAATGCAGTAAGCTTAGTTTTATATGATAACTACAGACATTTGCTCTTTGAAGATTCAGAACCAAAAAGTCATGTTAGCCAGGCATGGTGGCACATGCCTGAAATCCCAGCACTTTGGGAGGCTGAGACAGGAGAATCCCAAGTTCAAAGCCAGCCTCAGCAATGGTGAGGTGCTAAGCAACTCAGTGAGACCCTGTCTCTACATAAAACACAAAATAGGGCTGGAGATATGGCTCAGTGGTCAAGCACTCCTGAGTTAAATCCCAGTACAAACAAACAAACAAACAAAAGTCATGTTATTGGGTTTTGGAGTTGTAACTAAATTAAAATCTGTAATTTTTACTAGTCAAACTGCAATAAAAAGAATGATCCCTCTTTAGACATTTTAAGCTTTCTTATGAAATCTTTGCTTTTAGAGCAATGTCCAGTTACAGGACATGCTATGGATTAGCTGTGGTTTTTCTCTGTAAACTTCATGTGTTGGAGGTATGGTCCTCTGTGTAGAAGTAGTAGCAAACCGTGGAACCCTTAAGATGTGGGGCCTAGTGGAAGGCCGGGTCATTAGGGACATTGTCCTTGGAAAGGATTAATTCTGATTTGTGGAGTAGGTTAGTTCCTTCAGTGAGTTGTTATGAAATAGCTAGCTTGACTCCTGAAATTTTTGGAGTACTAATAGTGGTATCATTAGTAGATAACTCAGAGAAACTGAAAATGGCAGAAGTTCGTGGTGAAGTCTTAAAAACAATACAGTTCATTTTTAAATAGTCTATGGCTATAACTGAAATTTTATAAGATTCTGTAATTTCTTTGCTAAACTAGCAAAGTAATATCAATATTTATGGAATGCATAAAGATATTTATGTTTTTATAAAATATGTACTGATTTTCACAATTATTCAATAGCATATTACCAAAGACAACAGATATCTAGATGCCCTTCGATAGATGACTGGATAAAGAAACTGTGGTATATATTCACAATGGAATATTACTCAGCAATAAAAGAGAATAAAATTATAGCATTTGCAGGTAAATGGATGGAGTTGGAGAATATCATGCTAAGTGAAGTAAGCCAATTTCAGAAAACCAAATGCTGAATGTACTCGTTGACAAGTGGATGCTGATTCATAATGTGGGGAAGGTCATGGGAACAATGGTGGAACTCTGTTCATAGGGGTGTAAGGGGGGAGGGTGCATGGGGACAGTAAAGGTGGTGGAATATGATGGTCATCATAGCCCTAACTTTTTGTATGACTGCGTATATGTTGTGATTCTATACAACTTACAACTAGAGAACTGATATATTGCCCTCTATCTTTGTACAATGAATCAAATTGCACTGTTATCATGTAAGCCTAAATAGAATAAATAAATTAAATATGAAAAAACAGATATATTTTGAATCACAGATTTTACAATAAGTTACTGAAGATGTGTATATTGAGCACTGCGGACTGACCTCAAAGAGAGATGCATATAGCCAATATAACCCCAAGAATCCTTTAAGCTAATGAGAAAATATATAACCTTACATAGACAATTTTAGAAATGTTTCCCTAGGATGAAATCCTCTCTTCTTTTGTTTTTGTACTTTAAATGTATAAATTGTATCAACTGTATCAACCTCAAATGTATGAAATATATCAACTGGTTTGAGCATAGTCATGCAGTATAATTAATTTAATCATCAATCCTTGTTTGAATGTTCCAAACTTTATATTGAATGCTCATATTCAAAGAAATAAAATGTCAAATGTTATCTTATGCTGGTAGAGATGACACATGACTAACAATTTCAGGACAATTTTTTTGAATTCTATAACAGATTCATCTACAGGTTTTATGATAGTATATGAAAAGTATATTTTCCTTGAAAATAAAGAAATGATGATTGAAGCCTTCTGCAATGAGTTTTCAAATATGAATTTCAAAGCTGAACCTAATGTGAAAGTCAGAGTTCAGTCTCCACAGATGGAACAACATGTGAAATATCACAGAGGCACAAGACACAGGGCACATTCAGAAAAGTAAAAATGCTGTGTGAAGCCGGGTGCAGTGGTGCATGCCTGTAATCCCAGAACTTTGGGACGCTGAGACAGGAGAATCCCAAGTTCAAAGCCAGCCTCAGCAACGGCGAGGCGCTAAGCACTTCAGTGAGACCCTGTCTCAAAATAAAATGCAAAATAGGGCTGGTGATGTGGCTCAGTGGTCGAGTACCCCTGAGGTTAATCCCTGGTACCAAAAAAAAAAAAAAAAAACTGCTGCATCACTGGAAAATGGTGTTCAAGAGATAAAAGGACAGAGTACAAGCCTGGAAAAGATCTATGATCTATGGGTCATGTCTGTATTTGTAGCTTGGAAACTGTCAAAGTATTACTTCTCTAGAACTCCAAATTTTTCCTGGCTATATGCTAGTTGGTCAAATGTTCAGAATTGGTAGCCATATGGAACATACAGAACATAATTTCATGGGAGAGCATCAGTATGACAGCTGCCCTTAAAAATATATAAAAGGGAGAGGCCAAGAATCATTCCACTGGCAAAGCCCCGAGGGCACAGCGAAGAGCTGGCAGTTCCAGCAAACTATTCAGAGCATTATTTGACATTCCTGTTTGTGCTTTGTTACTCAAAGAGCTTCTGATATGCTCAAGAGGGAGCCTTCTGATTGCAGATGTTTAACACGACTATCGATTTATCTACTTGTAACTATCCATCATCTAACTAGCCATAAAGTAATATCAGAATAAAAATAAGGAATGCTCCTGTTGTATTCAACTGAGTATCCATAGTAAAATGTGAACTATTCTATTTTTTTAAAAAAATGCTAAAGTATCTAAATAAAATCAAGATACTGAATAATATTTGAGTACTATGATTTTTAATTGACTTTGAATTTTTGAATTTTGTCCTAGTTATTCTATTTTATGTAAGTGAGGTAGGGAAAGTGCCAAATTTGTGTTTATATGAAATGAATAAGCAGTAAAATGTTCCACTGCTGCTGCAAGAGGTGATGTTCCAAATGGGTGCACACGAGGTGTCAAAAACATTACCATTAAATAACAAATCACTCCTGCCAAAACCTGGTTGGGCACTGTAATCATCTATGGAGATTGTCAAAAGTAGAGATTCTCCACTTGTTCCTCTAGGATTATGATTGAGAAAACTGGGTAGAGGCCCAAGAGTTTGTATTTTTAATGAGTGCCAGATGATATTAATAAACCACTTACATAGATGATCATTTGAGAACCAGAACTATAGGGATTGCCTAATCAGATTTGAAACAAACAGGAGTGAGTTTTATACCTCAATATAATATTGGTGTCTCGTGTATGCACTGAAATTTTCATTTATTTCAGATTCCAGGCAAGTATCTAGTGTGCTCAGAATTTAGATATGTGGGAAGGTTCTCCAAATAGAATTCATTGCAGTTATAACTAGTTATAGGCATTTTTCCAGAAACCAGAGGAAGTAAAATGCTTTATAATGAAATTTGTAAAGCTATACAGAGTATTAATATACACTTTTCCATAATTGTTTTGACTGATCCTTAAAGGATAAGAATTATGTAAAAGATTATAAACACCCACTTTTCCAAAAACAAGGTTCATGATCCTTTTATAACTCAGTTCTATCCAGTTGATGATCATCCATCTCCAGGGTATAAAATGATAGAGATTGAACTATGGTAGAAAAGATTTCACAAGGAAGAATTTTCAAAATTATTGATAGCATAAATTATCAGAAAAAATCATCATCTAAATGTTAGCAAAAATAAGGTTGCTGTTTTGGAAACAGTTCCTTTGATATTAAAATGTAGGGGGAAACAATTCAATAATAGTTAAGGGAAATGTACTCCATTTTTCTGTTTACAACTGGTTAATGTTTTAGATTAAGTAAATATTTTTCTTAGCTTATGGGGTTCATATGATATTGATTCAAAAAAGGTATTTACAGTGCAACAGATTGCTCCAAGGAATTTTGGCTTCTTGTATATTAACCAGTTTTGTTTATAACCCAGTTATATATTAATATTTCTTTAACTTATCTACAAATATAGCTTCATCTTTCTTTCAATAATTAATGAGTTAACTATTTGATATATGTTCATCTTATGTTTTTGTGAAACTCAAGATTTTACCTTTTTGAAATTTGTGTGTATGTTACTGAGGATTGAACCCAGAGGCTTTCTATCTTTTAAGTTTCCAAGGCTGGACTCAAATTTTTAATCCTACTGCCTCAGCCCCCTGAGTAGCTGGACACAGCACAGCTCCCAGTTGAAATTTTCACTAACTTCAAGGCTGTGTCTGATACTGCCTAGTTGTAGCAGAATAGAGACTAGGTAACAGCAATCTATTCTTCACACTAAAGATGTTGTGAGGAGGGAGATGACTTTGGGAGTCGTCTTGAATTCATCTTTTACAAGTAGTGCCTGCAAAATCGATATGATTTTGTTATATAATTAATTGTTTATGGTAAATTCCCTAAAGCCCTGATTAGTAAAGGCTTAAAACACTGGACACATGTTCATTTGGGGGGTGGGGGTACCAGGGATTGAATTTGGGAGTACTCAACCACTGAGCCACATCCCTAGCCCTATTTTGTGTTTTATGTAGAGACAGGGTCTCACTAAGTTGCTTAGAGCCTCGCTGTTGCTGAGGCTGGCTTTGAATTCACGATTCTCCTGTCTCAGCCTCTCAGAGTGCTGGGATTACAGGCATGTGCCACCATGCTTGGCTACATGTTCATTCTATGCGTACCTTAGAATAAGAATTTTGTCCTTTTGTTAATCATGCTTTGTAGTTTGGGAGGGCATCTGCAGATTCCTAAGTGGATTTACCACACAGTTAATCTATTGAGGACATACACCATGCTTGCTCTGTAAATCTGGACATCTCCATGCAGACTCCTAACATATATCTCAAGCAAAAACCAGAACTTCACCTTTGTTGACTCATTGTTTACCTGCCTCACACATTCCCCATTTCTTTATTTACTGATTTTGAGGTTTTTATGTTTTTCTAGTTTACACATGGATATTTAAGGTATTTCTCATTGATGACTGTGGTCTTTGTTGAATGATAGGTATCAGAGAATCCAAATATTTAGTTTCTTCCTTTGTTTTGCTGTAAAGCTGTAAAAACAACTTGATCAATGATATTAGGAGAACCATCTATCCTGTTTACCATTTTGTGTCAAATATTCACCCATATGTCCTCATGTAATAAGTAGACATTCAGTTCTTGAGCACGTAATATTGCAGCATCTGTAATTCTGTTTAGTTTCATCCTTGTCACATTTGTTATGACAAGAGATGAGATAATCTATCCAATCAACTCTTTCTTCTTTGTCTACAATCCTGGGTTCTAGTAGCTGACATTTAGAATCAGGTGGATTATCTCTCCAAATGCCATTCCACATGACCATGCTTGTCTCTTATATCCAACTAAAATCTATTTAATGAAAGACACTCATCTGAAATGGAAAAATCTCTTCTGGTGAATAGTATAATTCAGCAAAAATGAAGATATGTTGATTGTGGATGAACTCTATCTACAATATTTCTTGTGGATGGTTGTTATCTAAATCTGAATACAATCAGGATTAATTTCTGCTTTAGAAATTCTGCTGAACCAATTTGCTTAAACTTTGCTAGGGCACATTGAGTTATTATAAATCTGGCAAGAATCAATACACAGTCTTTCACAATCTGATGCAAACCTGAAGAATCCACTTAACTTCACTCACAGGCTCTGAGCATACTTCTTTAGCTACTCTTGCTGTGTGATTTCTTGTGCTTTCTTTCATTCCTCTTAGAGATGACTACTTTTCCTTTCTTTCTTTAGAGTTACCAGTAATAGCTTTTTTTAAAAAAATTGTAGTGGTTCTTAGAGCACTAGACTGTTTTCATTGACCAACAGATTTCATGTTTGTTTCTCCCTGCTTCCTGGACTTCTTATGTGAATGACTTTTTTACACAAATCATTACATAATCAGGAAAGGAAAAATTAGCAAACACAGAAAAATACAAATATTTAGGCTTGGTAACTGGAATGTAATATCTGACTCTGATTTTTATCTCAATAAAATGGTAGTATTCTATATTTGTAATCTCTAAAATTTAATAATGCCTTTCCTGCTTAAATCACTATTCCTTATTCTTTTAAATCTTTACTAATATTACATTTGTCAAAGTCTTAAGAACCATTCATGGAGATGGCTTATTTGGTTGTGCATATACTTACTTTCACTAAGATATGTCCAACTATTCAAACTGTAAAGAAATGTGCTGAATCATCTCCTCTTCAAACCCTCCTCTCCAAGTATCTCCTCTCATCTTCCATTTAATATTTCCCCAAACCATTTTAATAAAAAGGCAAAAAAATTGTTAACTAGAATGATAAGGCCTGTGAAGATTAATTGAACAACCTACTACTTACAGTAAATACTATTGTTTACTATATACATAATTCACCACAGTTGTAAACACTCTAATGAGATGGAAAGTCATCTATTTTTAAGATTCACTAGCACTTCAAATTCTGAATGTTAATAGTGAACATTTTTACTGTTTTCCCAAAATCTATTCTTTCCTTTTTGGACTGCACTCCACAAAATGACTTCAAAAATTATTCAAAGCCTGTAAGATGAGAGCACTTTATCTTCTACATTTCTTTATGTATCTCTACCTAAAAGTCATACTCAGAATGTTCTGTCTTGAATTCAAGCCAGGTTATTCCAATTTTAAATATGATTATGCAGAGATACATTTATAATATTTATATGAATCAGTCAAATTGCATTGGAATTATCAATGTAAAACACTGTGAAACATGTTGGATAAGAGATAGATTACTGAGTTAGATTACTGAGTTATTGAGACAGATTCTATGTACCTAAAATAGAAGAAAACTATTAAGAGGCAAATAGTAATAGTAATAGTAAAGCTACTGGCAAAATATTATGAAGAACATGTGGGAAAATTTATTTCAATCTGAGAAGACATCTATTTTATAGTCAGTTATAAATGAGTTTCATTGTGATGACATTAATATGCATTTAATATATTCCTCATCAATAATTTCTAGATGCTACTAATTAAGCTTTATTAACCAGTCAAAATGGACTGATTAACATAACATTGAGAATAATACATATATTGATAGGGCTTTTCCTTTTTATAGCATATTAATTCTATAAGTAAAAAAGTAAATGAAGCAATTATTCTATATTCTATTTTTTAAAAATTTTTTTAGTTGTTGATGGATCTTTATTCATTTTATTTATTTATATGTGGTGCTGAGAATTGAACCCAGTGCCTCACACATGCTAGGCAAGCGCTCTACCACTGAGCCACAACCCCAGCCTCTATATTCTATTTTTGTCAAGAAATTAATTATATATAAAGACCTAGTTGGAATTTTTTGCTAATCTTTTAAAATAAAACCATTTTCATATAATTAGTAAGGAATTATTTACATAATCCTGTAGATATTTAATGATAAAACAAATACTTCAATCCATGTAAAGTGTTCTTGTTCAATATCCTATGTAATGATGAATTTCATTTAAATTCAGCTGTCATATAAAGTGATAACACTACTACTTGAAATTCACCAAATCCAGAGGGAAAGGTTTAGTAATAGTCTTTAGGATTATTATGATTTTTAAAAATTTTTTTTTTTTATTTGTAGATGAACACGATATCTTTATTTTTATTTATTTGTATGTGGTGCTGAGGATCGAACCCATTGCCTCACGCATGCGAGGCAGGCGCTCTACCACTGAGCCACAATCCCAGCCCCTATTATGATTTTTAAAGAATAGTGCATTTTCAAAATGGTTGACCATCTACAAACACACCCAAAACATGTAATTTTACAAGATTTCCAAGCCGCTTCAGAGAAGCACTAGAGGAAAATATGTATAATTCTATAAGTTGCTGAAAGATGAATTAACTCATGTCTTGGAATTTATTCTGGTAAGGCTTATTCTTAAGAAAATTGTTTTATCATAAATTAACATACTATATCAGAACATATATCATATTACATCAGAACAAGATTTAAAATTTTTCAATAGTTTTTTTTTTAGTTTTCTTCATTCTAGTATTGAGTATGCTCAGCAGCTATATTGTCACTAAAAATGAGCTCTAAAAAAATTGAAAAGATTAGCTATATATTCTACCTTCTATCTTCTTTAATCTGGAAAAAATTGATCTGATAGAGCTAGAGAGTAGAAAGTTATTGCCAGGACTGGAGAGGGCAACAGAGAAGGAAGATGAGGAAAAACTGATCAGTGGGTGATAAAAAATACTTATTTCTGAGCATTCATGTTTTCATCTTTAACATTTTAACTTGTAAAAACTACCATGGGAGATTAGGTCTAAAAAGATCATGTCCTTGTGTGTTGTTGACATCGTATTTTAAATTTTTAATGGAGGTTTGCAGTAACTCAGTTTGAAAATTGGATGAAATCAACATTCCCACAAACTCAGTCTTTCATTAATTCAGTGTAAATCTTATGATACCCAGGATTGCCAATATATGGTCACATTTTCCTATTTATCAACAAAACCAGTTCTAGCAAAGGTCAGATTAAATTTATAACAGTGGTTGGGCTGCAATAGATATATATCACAAGAAGGATAAAATACAATCTTTAAAATGATTTTATTGCCACCCAGGAAGATCAGTCAGAAATGTTAATTATGGTAGGAGCAGTGATTCCTAAGTCCTAAAAAATCCTACAGTCTTAATTAAGGGAAAAAAAAAGAAATGCAGATACACAAAGAACATTACTTTTATTTGATGGGAAACTGAATTTTTCCTTTTGTTTTATAAACACACCCATTGCATAGATAACTAATTAGGTTTAGATTTCTATGTATTTCTATTACTTTTAAACATTCAAATATCTTAGGAAATTAAATAAATTAAGCAATTCAGTGAGTACCCTGAAATAGTAGTTACTCAGTGGTTTCAAATGTGGACTTAGGCATGCTTCCCCCATTCATATGCTGTCAAATATCGGGCAAGGGGCATTTCTTGTATCATGGACAATTTCTACATAAAATGAGCCTCTTTTAATAGATGATATATAAGATACCTTACCACTTTAAACTCAACCACATGACTTTATATCTTCTTTCTACAATGCTCAAAATAAAGAGCATTGAAACTCCTCTAGTTCTTTGGTCAAAATCAATTGAAATAGGCCATAAACACTTTAGGGTAAAAGAATATCACTTATTGAAGCAGTGCAGTTCAGCATTCTGTTTTTTCCTCCCTTTATTAGTTGTAGAAGAAAAAATTTAGATTTAATGTGGCACTTCTTAGGGAGATATAGAAAAATTGATTCCTTGGGGTATGAATATTGCCTGAGAAGGACATTCAGGCACTTTGGGAAGTTCTGGACATGTTTTATACCTTGATGTGTGTAGTGCAGTTTTGCCAAATAAAATACAGGACACTCTAAAATCTAGAGGATGCACTAATGCAAAAACATATTTTTTGTTTATCCAAAAGTTAACTGTAAGTGGCTATCTTGTATTTTTACTCACTAAATCTGCCATCCTTAGTGTGTTGGTTTGAAGGGTAGACCATTGCTTCATAATGGGGGTTGATTTTGGCTCAGGAGATATTTGTCAGTGACTAGGGTGGGCATGCTATTGGGACCTACAAGGTAGAGACCAGGAATGCTATTTAGCATTTGGAGTTAAACAAGATTTCCAGCCTAAATGTGAAATAGTGCATGTCTCCGTAAAAATGCAGCAAGATGATACTTGTTGATATGTTCTTTTTACTCTATGTATATGTTAGGGTTTGGATGTAAGGTGTTCCCAAAAGCTCACGTGTAACTGGAGGAAGTGGTTCATTGGGGGTGTGGCTTTGTATCTAGCAAGTAGAGTCCCTCTGCTTTCTGATCAATATGTGAGCTGCTTCCCTCTGCCACTCTCCTGCCATGATGTTCAGCTTCACCTCAAACTCCAAAGAATGGAGACGGCCTTCTGTGGCCTAAGACCTCTGAAACTGTGAGGCCCCAATTAAACTTTTCCTTCCCTAAAATTTTTCTGATTGGGTCTTTTAGTCACAGCAGTGAAAAATCTGAAAAAAATAATATTTGACAAATTCATGATGAAACATTAAAAAAATGGTGTTTTTTCTTATATTTATAATGTTTTCTTTCAGATGAAGGGATAATGGACCATCAACTTTGACAGTCTCATTATACCAGATTCTTTTTGATCCTAAATAAATATTCTTTCCAGAACAATGAGGAAGAGGATTTATTTTAATAAGTTAAGTATAGGTCTATTTAATCCTTAATTAGCATAATGAATATGAATTCCCCTTTCTGGCACATAAAAATTTTTATTTATATTTCTCAGCACTGTGTTCAGATTTTCCTCATTGCCATGAGTTTCCTTCCATGGTAAGTTGATAGACCCAGCTCTGTGTATGTTTCTTTGCTTCGTTTTCAGTTCCAGGAGTCATTTCAACAATCTCAACTTTCCACCGACATTTCACTGATGAGCCTTACTCAATACAGTGCAATGTAGAAAGACAAGTACTGCATGATCTGACTCATAAGTAGAATCTAAAAAAAAGTTGATCTAGAAGCTGATAGTAGAATGGTGACTACCAGAGTTTTGCGAGAGTAGGAAAGAGAAGTAGGGGGAAAGGTTGATCAACAGGTTTAATTCAGTTAACTGGGAGCAAGTTCTGGGGTACTATCACATGGTAGGGTGACTACAGTTAATAGTTATATAGCATATGTTTCAAAAAGCTAGGAGAAGGAATTTTTAAAATTTTTATCATAAAGAGATGATAACTGCTTACTAAGATAAATATGTTGATTTAAACACTGTACAATATATGAATGTATTGAATATTACATGGTATACTATTCATTTGTATAACTTTTATACATATCAGACAAAAATAATTTTTTAAAAAAGCACATTTCCACTTGCCCACAGAAACAGAAAAAGCTGCCTTCACCCACTCTTTGTGCACAGGTAGGTCTTCTGAAGGTGGAACACTGTGTCTTGTATTATAAAAATAGACTCCTGTGGGATTTTGTTTTAACTCTATATAGGTTAGTTTTGTTCTTTGTTGTTTTGTTTACTCCTCTAAACTTTCAGTTTGGTTAGTTGTCTATATATAGAACAATAGAAGCTATTGCTCTTTTTTTTTTCTGGTTTTATTTAATTGTATTCCAGTTCTATTAGAAAATCTTTCTGTGTGTTCTATGGGTAAAGCATGGGACTTCTAATATCTAGTTACACCATCCTCTCTCAATAGAAAATATTTCAATCCAAAATTTCAGTTGATTATAAAAATTATATAAAATTTCAAATACCGTCTAGTCAACGTCATCAGACAGAACACAAAATAGTTATATCAGGTTATGAACTCTTTCATTATTTTGGTTTATAGAAATTTATGATTGTTCTATCAGTTTACAAAAAAAATTATTATTTTTTTCTAATGAAAATTTTGCTGTTAAAGACAGTGTCATAGTTTGGGTATGAGGTGTTCTCCCAAAGCTCCTATATTAATGCAGGGACATTCAGAGGTGAAATGATTACATTGTGACAGCCATCCTAGTTTGAGTCCAGTGACTGGGTAATAATCTCAGGCAGGTGGGGCATGCTTAATGAGGTAGATCACTAGGGTATGTCCTGTAAGTGTTATTTTTTTTCCTGTGGCCCCTTCTTTCACCTTCTGCTTCTTTGTTGACATCTGGGGAGAAATTTCCCTCTGCCACGCCCTTCTCCCATGTTATTCTGCCTCACTTTGAGCCAAAAGCAATGGAGTCAGCCATCTAGGTCTGAGGAGACCACTGATCCCATGAGTCAAATTAAACTTTTTCTCCTCTAAATCCTTCTGGTCGGGTACATTGGTCAAAGTGATGTAAAACTGATGGAAACAGACAATAAATCAAAAAAAAAAAAAAGTTTATCCTTGTTTATTTGGTTGTAACATAAAAAGGAATGAAGCTTATCTCAGGCTTTAAAAGTTGTTTTATGAATATAAAAAGAGAGACTTTTTTTTTTTTTTTGGTACTAGAGATTGAACTCAGGGGCACTCAACCACTGAGCCACATCCCCAGCCCTGTTTTGTGTTTTACATAGAGACAGGGTCTTACTGGAGTTGCTTAGCGCCTCGCCATTGCTGAGGCTGGCTTTGAACTTGCGATTATCCTGTCTCAGCCTCCCTAAGTGCTGGGATTACAGGCTTGTGCCACTACGCCCGGCAGGGAGAAATTTTTATATGACATTTCTAGCAAAGCAAACAATGTAAATTAGACAATTTTGATGTAGATTTCGCTCTGGTTTTTATCAGAGTATGAAAATGTTAGTATAATATTCCAGTTTGTGCAATGCTTGCTTTTGTGTATTGTAGAACACATAATTAATCAGAACTTTCTAATCTTCAATGCGGGATTTACTGGGTTGAGGCTACTTGTTTTTTGTAATTAAGATTATGAAAACTGTAAACATATGCATATAGACAGATTGGATTATAAAATCTATTTCCATATAAAGGGAGTAAGTATTAATATTGCTTGGTATAATTTATGTAAAATTATAAATTTTCTTTTTTATAGCCTTTCTATTTTTTTGGTACTGGGGATTGGACTCAGGGTTGATT
Source organism: Geosciurus inauris (assembly GCA_004024805.1). Classification (NCBI taxonomy): domain Eukaryota; kingdom Metazoa; phylum Chordata; class Mammalia; order Rodentia; family Sciuridae; genus Geosciurus; species Geosciurus inauris. The sequence goes on from PVHX01012297.1 coordinate 16,273, forward strand.
ACTACTGGGCAAAATCTGCAGCCATTTTTTAAAAAAATCTGTTAAATTGCTGAAGTTAGCATGGAACTTGGAATCATCTTGCCTCAGCCTTCTTTGTTGCTGGGATTACTGGTGTATGCCAACCAGCTAAAATTATGAATTCTCTGGAAAAAATTACTTATCACAAAAGAGCATTTCCTTTTGGATGAATTTTAATTCAAAACCAATTGAATTTTCTTGAATGAACTTAAAGATACTTTAAATCTAATTTATGAGGACTTTTGGCTTTGAAAACTGATATCTTATTGATTATTTTTATTTATTTTTATTTTATTTTTTATTAGTTTATTTAATTGCATTTCAAGTCATAGCATATATATAGAGCTCAGTTTTCCCATTTATCTGGTTGCAAACCAGATAAAGTTACACCAATTGTGTTTTCATACATGCACCAAGGGTAGTGATGACAATCTCAATCAACCATCTTTACTATACCCATTCCCTTTTTCTGCTCCCCACCTCCCCCATGCCATGTCCAGTGTTCCTCTATTTCTCTTATGTTTCCCATTCCCACCTCCCTTATTCATCAGCATCCACTAATCAGAGAGAACATTCGGCATTTGGTTTTTTGGGATTGGCTTACTTCGCTTAGCATAATGCTTTCCAATTCCATCCATTTGCCTGCAAATGCCATAATTTTATTCTCTTTTATTGCTGAATAATATTCCATTGTGTATATGTACCACAATTTCTTTATCCATTCATCTATTGAAGGACATCTGGGTTGCTTCCACAGTTTTGCAATTGTGAATTGTGCTGCTATAAACATTGAAGTGGCTGCTTTACTATAGTAAAGTCTGTTTTTAAGTCTTTAGGGTATAGGCCAAGGAGTGGGATAGCTGGGTCAAATGTGGTTCCAAGAAATCTATGAAAGCTGTGGGTATAGCTCAGTGGTACCACACTCTCCTAGCATGTGCACCATTCTGAGTTTTATCCATAACATCATAAAACAACAAAACAAAAATAAAACAACAAAATACTATGAAAACCAAATTCCTGAAATGAAGAAAACAAATGTTTTGATATATTATGCAATATATCCTTTCCTATGTATTTAACAAGTTTTCTTAAAAAATAAAAAATTAAAAAATTCAAATATTGAAATATTAGTGTTATCAATTAATGCAAAATACACTTTTGTGTGCATATGTAAATATATACAAACTAATACAATAACATTAATAAACAAAACCTTTAAAGGAGAGATTGAATTTCACTCCAGGTTGAGGCAGTCAACATAGCATTTATTAAATGTTTTTTGGGGGGGATTTCTTTATTGTTAGGAGATCTTCTCTAACTATTGCTTTTGTATATATATTTTCCCCTAAATTCAAGTTCTACATTTACAGTTATAAAAAATTATGATAGCATTTAATGTTTTGAATCATCAATAGAAAACATAAATATTTGCTTTCTCACTATGAAAAAGAACAGAACATTAGAAAGCATTAGACTTTTGAAATTAGATGAATTAAATTTCCTAGATTTTAATTAAATTAAAGCTCATTTAAAATTTTATATCTGTCAAACCACAAATCATAAGAGAACTTTGGTCTTTATAGGTCATAATATATAAATAAACTTTCAGGACTATCAGTTAATTTTTATAATTTGATAATTAATCTAGTTAAGGAAAACCATACTCATTTACATATAGTCAAATTCTTTAAGTCTCTTCCATAATTTTTAAGAAATACATATTTATTCTGTTTAAATCTTCTTACTAAGAACAAACATAGTATATTGTATGACATCAATGATAGGTGTTTGAGCTTTGCCCATACCCTCCCTGATGCCAGGGTTATTATTGACTAAATTACTACAAGTGTATTTTAAGGACACTTGTTTACACCATTTCCATAAATTTGATAACTACCCACAGAAAAAAAATTAAAGAAAACAAGTATATGATGCCAAAATGTGTGTGTGTGTGTGTGTGCGCGTGTGTATGTGCGTGTGTGTGTGTGTGTTTGGATATATACTACATACTTATATTCAATGTATTAGTAGAAGTTTCTGTTTTTTCCATTCTGGTATTATAATAAATTAAAAAGAACCAATTAATTTTTTCAATTACAGAGCATGTCCAATGATTTTCCTCTCTGGTTATACTTGCATGATACTTTCTGTTACAAGATATGGATCAGAATTCTGTAAGAAACATCAGAGTTTTTAAAAAGTATACACAGTGCTATTGATTGCTGATATAAGTTCAGATTACAATTTTTGCCACAATCAAATAATTGTTAAGCTGATAAATGTAAATGAGTCATATAAGTTTCATTGCAAAAGTAGATGGAGTTTGATGGTTAGACTTTATCAGATAAAACCTTCAGATCACAATTAACACTTAAAGACAGAACTGTTGGTTTATATCTCAATTACCCAACTATTTTAATCATGAAAGCCTGTCACTTGAAACAACATGGGTGGAACTTGATGAAACACTAAGGATAATAAATAAAGTATGCAATGACACACATCACATTATTTTGGTTATATGCGGAACCTAAAAATTCTGAACTCACAAAAACAGTAAAATGGTAGTTACTAGAGGGTGGGGAAAGGAGGTATTAAGGAGATATTTGTTAAAGGACCAAAGATTTCAATAAGACAGGAGGATTAATTTTGAGAGAATTATTGTTCATCATTGTGACTCAGTTAATAACACCAAATAATATATTTGAAAATTTCTAAGAGATTTTGTTTATTCTCATTACAAAATAATTTAATTATGAGATAATGAATATATTCAATAGCTTTATTTAGCCATTCCATAATGCATACATATGCATACATATGTATACAAAGCATAATACTATATATTATATATAATTTTATTTGTCAATTACAATATGAATTTTAAATTAATGTTAATGGAAATTCTCTATAATAAAACACTTTTTTCTGTGGTGCTGAGAATTGAACCCAGAGCCTCACACATAATGAGTGAGCACTCTTCAACAGAGCTATATTCCCAGCTCAGACAGATCTTGCTAAATTGCTCAGACTGGCCTCAAACTTGTAATCTTCCTGTCCTGGTTTTCCAGATAGCTGGGACCACAGGTATGTTTCACTGTTTTAGTCAGCTTTTTCACTGCTTGGACTAAAACATTTGACCAGAACAATTTTAGGGAAGAAAAGTTTATCTGGGGGCTCACGGTTTCAGAGGTCTTAGTCCGTAGAAGGCCAACTCCATTCCTCAGGGTTCAAGATGAGGCAGAATATCAATGTGGCAGAGGGAAGCAGCTTACACGATGACCATAAGGAAAGAAAGAGAGATTCCACTCACCAGATTCAAATATATTCCCCATAGACATGGCCCTAGTGAGCCACTTCCTCCAGCCTGTCTCCACTTACCACTCATTAATCCCACTAGGGATTAATTCACTGACTAGATTAAGGCTTTGACTCAATCATTTCTCCTTCAAAACTTTTTGCATTGTCTTGCATGTGAGCTTTTGGGGGGCACCTCACATTCAAACCCTAACAGTCACCATGCCCAACTATAATGGATTTTTTAAAAATTAACTTTTAAATTCACAAAAAAGGAAGAAATAGTCTGGTAATTAGAAGTTTAGAGAGGACAGTAAATTGATGTGTTCTTAAAGCCATCTCTGCCCCTTCCAAAGAATGTCAGTCTACAAAAGGCTTAGCTATAATGGTACCAGATATGGGCACATGAAATTTATTGACTTAGAGTAGATAATTTTTCAATCCAGAGATATTTAAGAGATCATCCCTTAATTAAAGATCATACTATAAAAAGTTCATATTCTAGAAAAAAAGAGATAAAAGTAAAAGAAGTAAAAGTGTCTGGTTTGGCTATTTGGGATAAGTCTGAACTTTCCTTAACAATCTGTAACAATAAGCCATTCTCACATGAGTTTGCAGTTTGATTTTATATTAATGGGATGGGGTGGAGAATTCCACACTGAGGAATCAGTTATTAAAATGTTCTCAGGGTAGTGACAGCTATTCACCTATCAGAAGAAAACCCTCTCAACTTATGTTTCACACAATCCCACAGATTAAATACATTGGATTTTAGGAAGAAGGAAATAGCTCTACAAGGTTAGTCATAGATACAAAGAAGAAGAAGAATGAGTTGAGAAACTAGTGAGCATGTAAGTGAAATGTAGTGTATGAATTTAACTGATTAAATAGATGGCAATATGAATATAAGTATAGATTAACAGAATCAGGAGAGAAGTTAAGAAAAAATCTACTATTTAAGAGAAATTCTTCATACACATCTCAGTAATAGACAAAGCAGATAAAATTCTAGACTCATAATTTTATGTAGAAGTGTAAAGATAGAATGATATTCAAAATCAAAGGTAAATGCTTTTTGAATTAAGAATATTTTCAACATATTAGAATCTAAATTTGTTATGAAGATGAGTAATTTTATATTTTTGTTTTCTAGATCAGGAAATGGAAGTAGGAAGGCTTTTATCATTATGCAAATAATTTTCATAATTTTTGAACTAATCCTTCAAATAGGGCTTCAACCTTCTTGTCAGAAAACTATGAAATGAGTATTCAAGGACTAGATTTGTCTTTTACTATAACTAAAAGTGTTGTAAACACAACAAAAAGCATAGTTTAAATCTAGTCACTAGCATCTGTTCTTTTAAAATCCCATGTAAGCCTTTGTTTGGGTGTCTACTTTGCACTAAAGTAGAGCATGTACAAAATGTATTGATTTTTTTCCATCTAGATATGCTCCAATGAGCATGCAAATTCTCTGAGTGATGTATTTGCTATATTTAAGCATCAATAGAAATGTTAGTTCCATTCCAAGAATACAGCTTTGAGACAAATGGGTAGCATTATATCTTTTAAAAGATCTATTATATTTTAAAATCATTGTGATTTTTTTTACAATTCATATCATTAAATAATACATCAATGGATTAAGTATTAAAGAACTAATTATCAATTTTTAATAAACACATTATCAATGCAGTATCCTAAATTGGTTCTAATGGCTATATATGAAATTAATAAAAGTATAATTACAAATTATTTTCAGGAGCACCTCTAAACTATTAAAATTAAATGATAGCTAGATGCCCTAGAAGAGCCAATAAACATTTAAATAAGAAAATTGACCTTGTCATTATTTTAATATTGGCTTTCTCCTCTACACCCACATTTAAAAAGAAAGAAAAATGATAAACTTTTCTCATGAGGCAAGTTTTTAGGAATTAGATAAATCTCTGATTTCTTTTGGAGTTCTTGTGTCCAAATTTTTCAATACACTATTTTTTTAGAGCAGTTTTAGTTACACAGCAAAACTAAACAGAAATTACATTGTTCCATAAGCACCTTGTTCTCAGGGCATAGTCTTCCCCACTATCAATGTTCCACATCAGAGTGGTACATTTGATACAATCAATGGACCTACATTAAACATCATTATCTCTGAAAGTCCATGTGGCACATTCTATGGATTTTGAAAAATGTATGACATGTTTGCACCTCTGTACTATCGTACAGAATAATTTCACTGCCCTAAAATCTGTGCTCCAATTATTCATTCCTCCCTCCTCTCTAGCCCTTGGCAACCACTGATCTTTTTTATTGTCTTCATAATTTTTCCTTTCCAGAAAGTCATATATTTGGAATCACATTGTAAGTATCTTTTCAGACTGGCCTCTTTCACTTAGTAATGTGCATTTAATATTCTTCTATGTATTTTCATGGCTTGATAGTTAATTTATTTTTAGTGCTGAATAGTTTTTCATTTTCTAGATATACAGACATCCATTCATATATTGAAAATAATCTTGCTTGTTTTCAAATTTTGGCATTATGAATAAAACTGATGGAAAGATCAAGTGTAAAATACTGCATGTGCATAGTTTTCAACTGCTTTTGGTGAACACTAAATATTCTAATTACTCATATAGTAATGTCATGTTTAGTTTTATAAGAAATAACCACTCTCTCTCTCAGATGCTGTATCATTTTTTATTCCCTCCAATAAGAAGAGTTCCTATTGTTCCACATCTTGGACAGTATTAGTGACATCACTGTTATTATAGTTTGGATGTAAGCTGTCCCCCAAAAGCTTATGTATGAGACAATGCATGAAGGTTTAGAGGAGAAATGATTGCGTTAAGAGAACCTTAATCTAATCAGTGCATTAATTCCATAAGGATTTACTGGGCCATAACTTTAAGCAGGTAGGGTGTGGCTAAAGGAAGAGGATGGGGGCATGCCTTTGGGAGTCTATATTTTGTATCTGATGAGTGGGCTCTCCCTCTCCCTTTCTCTCTCTTTCTCTCTCTCTTTCTCTCTCTCTCTTTCTCTGCTCTCTGATCTCTGCTCTCTGATCATCATGTGATCCACTTCTCTCTGCTACATGCTTCCACCATGATGTTCAGCCTCACCTCCAGCCCCAAGGAATATAGCCAGCTGTCTATGGACTGAAACCTCTGAAACAGTGAATCTGCAAATAAACTTTTCCTCCTACAAAATTGTTCTTGTCAGGTCTTTTGGTCACAGCAGTGGAAAGGTTAACTGAAAAAGGTGTCTTTGACTTTGCCTATTCTAGTTCATGTGTAGTGGTACCTTGCTGTTGTTCTAATTTGTATTTCCCTCATGACACATGATATGGAGCATCTTTTAATATGCTCATTTTCCATCCAAATTTCTTCTTTGATATGATGTCCATTCATATCCTTTGCTTATTTTTTTAAACTAGTTTCTTTGTTCTTTTATTGCTGACTTTTAGGTATTCTTTTTATATACCTTGTATAGTAGTTTTTTGTCAGATATATCTTTTGCAAATATTTCCCCCCTAAGCATGGCTCATCTTCTTATTCTCTTGACTTATATCTAGTTTTGAATTTCAATAAAGCTGTACAACTTCGAGTCATATGTAAATCAGTGGTATGTGAAAGCCCCAGCTAAATTTGTGCACATTCTAGAATGTTAGCTTTAATATCAAATGTACCTCAATTCTAATCCCACATCATCAACTTATTAATTTGTAACCTTGGAGTTGTTGTTACAGATACCAAATGTGTGGATGTCTTTGTCAAATGGCATAGTGTTTTCATATAATAAATGCCCATCCTCCTGTATACAGTAACACATTGCTTATCAATGGGAATATACTCTACTCAGAGCAATGCATTATTGGGTGATTTCATGGTGCAAATATCACACAGTGTACTTGCTCAAATCTAGACAGTATAGCTTTCTACACACCTAAGATACATGGTATAGCCTATTTATTAAAATTATTTATCTCATTTTTCAATTTTTTTTCAGCTTACTTGTTAAAATATAAGATGCAAACACATCAATATCACTCTCTTCCACCTCCACATCTTGTCCCACTGGCTTGTCTTCAGGAGCAATGACATGCATAAAATTACCATCTCTTATAATAATTGCATCTTCTTCTGGAATGCCTTTGAAGAATATGCCTGAGATTGCCTTACTATTAATTTTGTATAAGTACCAGGAATATACTATAAAATAATGATGAAATGCATAGTATAGTGAATACATACATTGAAACAGGTGTTTATTACCATTATCAAGTATTATGTACTATGCATATTGTATGTGGTATTTTTTACATGGCTAGCAGAGCAGTTTTGTTTACATCAGCATCACCAGAAACACATGAGTAATGCATCTTGCTATGACATTATTATGGCCACCCTGTAACTAAATGATAGGAATTTTTCATCTCTATTATAATCTTATGGAACTATCATCCTATATGCAGTCTGTTGTTGACTGAAATATGTGGAACACAACTGTACATCACTAGATTACTTATACTATGCGATACAATGTAAATGCTATGGGAATAGTTGTGCTATATTCTTTTAGTGGATGATGACAAGAAAAGAGTATGTACATGTTTAGTATAGAATCATATTTTCTGTCTGCACTTTGCTCAATACATGAGTGCATAAGCAGGAATATTGAAGATAGATTCTAAGCCCTTCCTAATGTTCATCTCATCAAATTATTCATATTTAGGTGTTATTAAAGTTGCATTATGACCTAAAGAACAGAAAAGTAGGTGCAAATAAACCAAACAAATGAAATATATTAGAAGAATACATGAGGAATTCATTATGTTATGTAACCTCACCTGCAGCAAGCACAATTCATGGAAACTGCAGTGCTTCTCAGGAACTACATAGTCATTCAGCACACAGTGCAGACCTGTGGACAGGGTACCATATTGCTTTCTTTGCAGCAACTAAATGTTATTTGCTCCTCTTGTGCTTCACTGCATGATAATTTTGCCTGCCTCTTCTATTTTTGTTCACCAGCTTGTGATCTTTCTACTGTTTATGCTGCACCTCTGCATGGATGTAAACAAATTGTTTAACACAGAAAAGATGAACAGTTTAGTTAGCAGCACTTGAACACCAGGACAAATATTGTACTGTTGCTTCACCTAAGATTGGATGGCTTTGGTTAGATATCTGCTGAATACTCACCCATTGTTGCAAGAATAATGGAAATTTGTGCTCAGTTTTACCAGGAAAGATGTTTTGTGCTTTCCAAAAACATTCAATTAAAACATTCAAAAAGTCTCTCTCAACATATATTACATATAATGTAAAATGTGCTTACAAAATATAAAATGCCATTTTACCACTATAGCTCTTAATCAGTGCATTTCACCCACATTGGCTTTTTTTAAAAAATATTTATTTTTTAGTTGTAGGTGGACAGAATATATTTATTTTATTTTTTTATGTGGTGCTGAGGATCGAACCCGGTGCCTCACGTGTGCTAGGCGAGCACGCTACCACTGCACCATAACCCCAGCCCCCCACATTGGCTTTTACATCTGAAATCAGCCACTGTTTCCCTTCCACAGAGTCTTTGAGTTTATCCTTTACTTGCTCAGGAACACTCTTCCCTATTTTTTCATACATTGATCTGTTTTAAATGCACTTTGTAAAAGTGTGAGACTTTTCTTGGCTAACCATCTAAAATCACTCTGTATTTAATTGCTATGTTCCATTTTCTCTACATTATACTTAACTGTCTAAATTTATTTATTTATTTTTCTAATGATTGTCTTACTGAAAAATAGGCACTGTAATGGCCTGGATTACATCTGCTCTGTCACAATGAGTCACCAATACCACAGAGGGACAAGGAAAGAGCAAGTATCCTACAGATGATTTTAATACATGACTGGTTTATTGAAAGGCACTTACAGGAAAGCCCCTTCCATCAAATAAAGTATGTAAAACACTTTGCAGTATGTAAATACAAAAACTAGCCTTGAAAATTGCTCTTCAGAATTCAGAATGTGAAAATGTCATAAGTTTACAATTTCTTAAAGCAGGAGTTACATGTTTCCTCACTGTGTGCAGAATTCGTTTGCTGTCTGGGTTCCCAGGATGTTTCCACTCACCACCCTGTGTTCTGCTAAAGTTAGGGTGGGAAAACCTCACAAACCATTGTGCTCCTGCTATAACCTAAAAAAGCCAAGATTCCCTGTTTCAGGCAACATCAAGAAACAATAACTTTCTTTAGTTTTCTGAAACCCATAAAGAGATTTCCACTTTTGAATTTCACATAGTTACCTATATGGTAACAATTTAAACAACTTACTGGATAAGGAAATCTAGAGCTCCATAAAATACACAGAAAGATAATAGCATTTTATTTTTGTATAGGAAGGAATTGGGACAACTTATCATTTCATTCAGTATTTTCATGGTGATATTGCTTGAACCACATCTAGAATCTGCTTTATTATATATACATACTAAAGACTGAAAAAGTACAGAATAGAATGGGAAGGAAATGCAGAAAAAGTTAAGAAAATATAATACATTTAAACCTTTTTCATAGTTTTGCTTAGAGAGTTTTGTATTTTTTAAGTATTAAAATGCAAAAACAAAATATTATTCATTCTAGTTTTCTCAGCTAGCCAGCAGAACCCAAATTTGAGATTATGTTACCTCACTCTGTGATTTCCAAGGCAGACTATAATTTGTGAAAATAGTTTACACAGATAAAGATGTCTGAGAATGTAATTTTGAATGACTAACTTAAAGACTCATTAGCATAGTGATGGAGTGGCATTTGACTATCGAATTTACAAGTTTTATGGGTCCTTCCCCTTTGAACACCAGGCATCAAGGAAAAAAAAAACATGAAAAGAGCAAATCATTTGTACAATTTTTAGCAAAATGATTCCTAAGAGCCTAAAGAAAGTAGGAGGGGAATTAATGCAAATACAAATGTATAAACAGATTTGTAATAAATGTAATTTTTACTTGCTACAACATCATAATTCAAAGTGATAAAAGATAATCAAGAGTCTTACAATGGGATACTTATTGAAATACTGTTGATATGAATTACAGGGACCAGTAGAAACAAAATAAAAAAACTAATAGTATGCTTTTGTAATTAAATTTTTAAAAATTGACTTTCTGCTGTACTTAAATTCATTTTTATGATTTGTCTAATGTTACCTGTACAGAATTATAGAAAACTAACAAGAATAAGAGTGGGATGTGAATAATAAAGGGAATACTGTATATACATGTACATTTGCATCTTTTATTGGTTTATATGTACTTTCATACACATTGAAAAATATTTTAGAATAATAACCAAGATTACAAACACCAAGTTGATTCTGGTTGTAAAAGCATATAAGATTGCATACAAGTTCTTGAGAAGGACCCAAGGGTAGGAACAATGCCCTAAAGCACCATAGCACTGATGACACTTGCATCTGGCTGCCAGCATTTTTGCTACTAGTGTTGCTAAAGAATCAAATCTTTGTAACCATATTGATTGCCTCTAAATTCAAATCTTGGTCAGTTGCATGAAACAAGATGTAAGGTAGTCTACAAATGTGAGTTTTCTAGTTTTTGTAATAGAAAATCAGGACAAATGTTAACCTTCCACAAATAATAAAACAACACTCACCCTGCTAAAATTCATGTGATGAAGCTTCTTCTTAAAAGGGGTACATTTAAATTAAAGACATAACTTGACTTCAAGAACATAGATTTCTAAAACTGAATTCAGAATTGAGGCCAAATGATATGTCTGGAAATACTGTCATCATCTGAATGGAATTTAAGTAGTTGCAAAGACTAATTGTAATTGTTTATTCTTAGATCCTGACCACATCAGTTTCGTACTTTACATTTTTCATAAGAGTCCCACAAAACTTGAGCATTTCCATTAAAACACTGTTGATGAATACCTAGAATAGAAACTCTGATAATGGCAAATATTGAGGATGATGTGAAGACATTGAACTCATATACTGCAGGTGAGAATGAAAAATGGTGCAGGCACTTTTGAATATAGTGTAACAATTTCTCAAATATTTTAAGATAGAGTTATCATACAATCCAGAGATTCTACGTCCAAGGATAAACCCAAGAGAAAAAAAAAAACATGTCTATACAAAAACCTTTGTAAATGAATGTTAACAACAGCATCATTCAGAATACCCAAAAGATGGAAGAATACCCAAAAGATACCAAAAGATGGAAACAAATAAAATATTACATTAACTGGTGAATAGACAAAGTATAGTTTAATCAAAACAACAGAATATCAATTTAAATTATGTAAAAAATTAAGTACCAACACATACTACAACATGGATGGATCTTGAAAATATTACGCAATGTGAAAGAAGTCACTCAGAACAGTACATATTTATTTATTTATTTATTTATTAAAAATATTTTTTTAGTTGTAGATGGACACAATGTCTTTATTTTATTGCTTTGTATGTGGTGCTGAGGATTGAACCCAGGGCCTCACGCATGCAAGGCAAGCGCTCTACCACTGAGCTACAGTCCCAGACCCCAACAGTACATATTTATAATTTAATTTCTCTAAAAAGCCCAGCATAGGCAAATCTATAGAAACAAAAAGTAGATTAATGGTTGTTTACAACCAGAGAGAGCATAGGGTGTTATAGCCAATATATTCAAGGTTCCTTTATGAGGTGGTGAAAATGTTCTAAAACTTGGTAATGTTACACAATTATATAAACATACTAAAAGCCAGTGAATTGTATACTTTAAGTTAGTAAGTTGTATGACAAGTTAATTTCATCACAACAAAGTTCTTGAAAAAATGAAAAAGCACTTATGAGTCTGTTATTTAAAGCACAGCAGCTGAACTTTCCAAATGATGCTGTGATACACACCAGACTAATGTCTAAATGCAGAAACACCACATAAATTTCCAATAAGTGGTATACCAAAGTTGTATAAAAGTGTTTCTCTGAATTTCAGTCAACAATAAAAAATACAAAATATTTAAAAAATGAAGAAACTATAATAGAACAACTTCTTATAATCAATTAAAATGCTTTCCACAGAACTTAAGCCAAATAGCTAGCTATATCTAAGACAGCATGTTTTAAATACCATAAATCTTGAAAAATAAAATTGATATAATTGTCCCAAAGGAGGTGCAAGAGAAGAGGAAAGGCAATTTGTTAACCAGAAGTAGAATGTGCATTTTAAAAGTATGCTTTCTGTAACTTTCATGTATATTTATCTCTATTTTGAGGTGAGACATCTATTTAGTGAATATTCCAAGTGCAGTTAGAGGGATGTTCATTATGCTACGTTGCATGGAATGTTCTCCAAATGACAATTGGCTCCAGCTGATTTATGATGTTGATGACTTCTTCTCTACTGTTCATTTGTTTTGTACTACTTCTGTCAATTACCACCATAAGAGTATTGAAGTTTTCAACAACAACAGATTTGTCTCTTTCAGTTAAATCTGTAACTCTTCATATAGTCTCATTTACTTTCATTAGGTGTATACATATTTTAGATTGTTATATCTTTTTGGTGAATTGGCAATTTTTAATTAAGTATATTCCTGTTATCTGTAACAATTTTGTGTTTACTTTTTCTGTCATTTAACATAATTTTCTTCTGTATTAAGAATTTCATTTAGCATTTTTTAAATGTTTTTCCCTTGCAATGGACTCCCTCCTCATTTTTTTTATCTGAGATATATTTATTTTGTCTTCATTTTTAAAGTATATTTTCACTGGATATAGATTTCTGAGTTGATAATTTCGTTATTTCACCTCTTTGAACATCTTGTGCTACTTCCTTCTGGTTTTTATAGTCTTAGAAAAAAAATATAATGTCACTAAAACTATTCTTATCCTTTAAGTAGCATGTAATAGTTCTCTGGCTCCTTCTAGAAGTTTCATTTTTGTCTCTGGACAAATATCATTTAGCAGTTTGATTATGATGCATCTCAGTGCCAATTTTCTTGCATCTGTACTGTTTGGGGTTCAGTAAAGTTCATGACTCAATAAAGAATGTTTTTGGCCAAATATTCTAGGCCTTTTATTTTAACTTTTTGGCAATTTTACAACCAGTTTTTAACTTTTATAATTTTCCATTGAAATATTTCTCAATTTATGAATGTAGACCCTCAATGGAATCTGACATCCTACTCACTTTTGTTTTTCCAGTGTGCTCTTTGTTAGTCAGATAGGTCAGACTCAGACTTATCTCATTGACTTCTATCATCACCATCCTATTACTGATTCCAAAGCAGTAAAGGAATTTTGTTCTTCTTGGTTGTTGTTATTATTGTTGCTATTACAATTTTTGGTTTGAAATTTTCCATTTAATTTATAAGGGTTTTTCCAGGTTTTACATCACTTACTACTTTGCTAAAAATTTTCACTATTTTTCCATTTATTTTAAGGATGTTCATTCTTACTAAAACTTTTATTTAAAAAGTGATACATTAAAGCCCTTTTAAAATATGAATATCTGTTTTTTGGAGTCTGTTCATTGTCTTTTCCCATATAAGTTAGTATTTTTCTGATTCATTTTATGCCAAGAAATTTTGGATTGCCTTCTGTTCATTTTGAATAATAGCTTTTGAGATTCTGTGTCTTTTTAAAGTTCTATGGAACTTTAAAATCAAATAGTTGATTGGGACTACAAGTTCTGTAGGTAAACACTTCAATGTGATGCTATTTTAAAGTCTTTGTAATGTCATTCAGGATGTTTTATCTATGCCCAATCCACTGTCTAAACTGATGTTCATGGCAGTGATTTATATTGTGGTTCACTTTCCAGTGTTGCTGCATGCTATTTAGATTAGATTAAAACGTCCACATCTCCGGGGTAAGCTCAGGAGTTCATAAACAATGGGCTGGATGTCTCACATTTGTCTCTCTACATGATCCCCTCTATATACTGTAATACTCTTGAGCTTCTTTTTATCTATTCTGTGGTCAGAGCTGGACATCCATTTACCTGGATTTGCCATGAATTTGCCACATATTTACCTGTGTATGACTAAAAAGCAAGGAGACAGAGAGAGGAAATATATCAGCAACAGATTTGCTTCTCTGGATACCATTGTTCTCTGACTGCAAGGGGTGTTTTTCTCCTTCAAGGTCTTAGATACTGGGGCTGCTCATTTTCACTGCTCCTGCTCCTGCTACAACAGATACTAGATTGGATGAAGAATAGAATAAAGGGAAAAAGTGATGATTTCTCCTACACTGTCTACAAGTTAGGAGATGCTTGTTCCTCTCCTGAAGCCACAACTAGAGGATTTATTCCTAAGCTCATTTTGCCAGGGCCCACATTCAAGCCCAGGTTTCAAGTTGCATTGAATCAAGGCAGGATATACCCGCAGTAAAAAAGGGCATACTTACCTTTACTCTGAATTGTGTTCTTATTCCTCAATTCATTTGCTGATGCTTACTTTTTAGACCCTTCAAATAGCTACCATATGCATCTGTCTGCATTTTTACAGCTGCATTCAGTGGGAGACACAGAGAACATTGTACCTAATTTCACAAAACATGGAATCAGAACACATCTTTTTGTGACTCAATGAAACACTTTTTTATTTTATTAAAAACTACACTCATTATTCCAAAAAACAAAATCACTGAACTTGGAAATTCAGAATTTGGGGGGGTGCAGGGGTGTATTGGGGATAGAACTCAGGGGTTCTCTACTACTAAGTTACATTCCCAACTTTTTTAATTTTAGTTTAAGACAGGGTCTCACTAAATGGCCCAGACTACTTGAACTTGTGATCCTGCTGCCTCAGCCTTTTAAGTCTGTAGGATAAAAGATATGTGCCAGTAAACTCAGCTAGTCAGAATAATACATTTTAAAAGTTACTTTAACATCTGATCTGTGGAATCTTTATTAATTTGTTTCAATCTTTTTTCTCCATTGATTTCATACAGAAAATCAGTCAGAATTCAAGCTTTGCTAACTAACTGGACTTACAAATAGAGTAATTTGCAACTTTGTTTCTTCAGGAGTGAAATGAGTAAGATAGGATACAATATTCTAATGTATTACTACTTCTAATTCAAATTACTTCATTTAAAAATTAAAGTAAATAAATCTAAAATCCCCATATTTTATATCTTACATAACTTCTCTGTGGCATATGAAAACTGAATTTTTTTCCTTGATAGGAAAATGCATCAATTTTCACATAAAGCTAATGTTAGTCACATAGTACCAAGGCCAGATGCTTCTTGTCCTTGAATGAAATTTGTGCAACATTTTTTTCATAAATGCACAGAAAGATTTACTCAACAACCATCATCAAATGCTACAAGTCAGTTTGACTTTTCCTCAGTCCCTTCCCACCTTCCTTCCTTCCTTCTTCCCTTATTTTCTTTTTTTTTCCAGCTTGTTCTTAAATACTTACCAGAACAATAGCATTTATATTCTTCAAAAGCAGAAACTTTTATTTCACTAACAAAAATGATTGTATGAAAAATTTTATAGATAGCAAAGTTTAACAAAAGTTAGAATAGGACAGATACATCCTATACTAGATATATGCATTTTTCTGGCATTGAAATTCACTGTCAAGAGTATTTGACTATTATTTCTGAAAACTTGCCTTGCATTTTCAGATGCCTGTCAAATTTTTATTGGAAATATATTTAAATTGTATAAATATGTTGTAGCTTACATAGTGACACTTTGGCTGTTTTTCCAAAGCCTCATATGATCACTCCAGGAGCAAGGCTGGCAAACATTGACTATAGAACCTGTAGATACAGCTACATTCTGTGTTATATTCAATAGTATCTCTAGCTGACTTGGGAAGAATTATTACAGCAGCACTAGTAAGTTTGTTTCCAAGAAGCATTCAAGTAGAAGAGCCTGGGTGCACAGTTTTTATGAATCACCTGAGAGAAAGTAATATTTTCCCTGTAAGAACTCCTCCATGAAAATAGGATTATCAAGACATGTATTCGCTGACATGTAGTGAAAAGTTCACTTTAGGAAGGCAGAAGGAAGCTGTGTGTGTGTGTGTGTGTGTGTGTGTGTGTTTATGCATGTGTATGTGTTTAGAAGAAGCAATTGTTAGTGGCTTTCTCTCCTCCATGATACATCTGTCCTGGTGATTTTTATCATTGCACAAGTCAAGTTATCGACATCATATTGGGAAACAAAAGCCAATTTTTATCAAAATAAGAATAGTCCATCTATCACATGGATAGTACATATACAAATGTGAATTTTAGTGTACAAAAACAGAATATCAGCCATACTTCTCTGTAGAACATGAACCAGGCTGTAGAAATATGTAGACATACATGTATCAAATCATAATTGGAAGACTGGTAACAAATGATGTATAATGGGACATTGATTTGTTCATCTCCACAATAGGATTTATCTAATTACTGACCCATGATTATTGAAATCATTGTGTGAGATAAGCAGCCCTGACTCCAACATAGGGACAAGCTTAAGTTAGGGAACACACCACCTAAAATCTATAGGCTAAGGCTTGTCTGGGACTTGCCTGATCTGACAGTTCTATCTTACACTCAGATTGAAGAATTATCTTTCTCTGTATTACCACTAAAATGATGATATTTAATGGTTATCCAGACTAAAATGAGAACATTCTCCCAAATTTTTTGTGAAGAGAAAGAAAATGCCTATTAATAAGAGTGTTTTGGATTGTTTTTCTTTATATTAACTATGTTCAAATAACTATGTGCCTATTGCTAGTATACATAAGATGCTATGATGTACTTATTGATATTTCTTTCTCTCAACTTTACCCCTAAAAGCAGTTGATACCATTTACAGGTAGAAATAGAAATCTAAGATTCAATAATATAAAACATTCTTCTTTGGCACTGTTAACAGTACGGTTGTACAGACTTCTTTCTGTTTCTGAATATAAAAATATAATAAACTTAAAATTTTTAAAAGTACGTGCATATACTCAGAAGAAAATACTCAAGTTCCAGACATTAATCTACCAAATAAATATGACACACTATTAGAAAAGAAAAGAAAGGAAGGCTGCTTCCTAGATGATATTAAGTGGAAAAAATATTCTTTTCATAGCAGAGTATTAGCTTTTACCAAATCTAAATAAAACATGATTACCTGATCACTTTTTTTTTAATGAGTTGTTGACCACAGGTTGAAAGGTTTTCTGTATTTGAAGCCAAATTTTATTCTTTTTCCAATTACAGGTTGACTAATTTGAGCAACTATATATATACACACATACACACATGTTTTAATTTTTATAAAATCTTCCTTGAAAAATATAAGAAATAGTTGATAAATATTTATAAAAATCTTTTTCTGTTCTGTAGCTTTAGCAACATACTGTCTAATTTCTAAGATATAACAGATAGTGAATCAAGAAACTACTGTGCTGTAAATACTGTGGACATTCCAAGTGAATATAAAATAATTCTCATTGCTGTGCTTCCAACTTTAATCAAGACAATTCCATATTTCAAGCCCTTCACTTGAAGTGTTGTATTTTCAGATGTTAAATTCTGTGATCAACAGCAAAATCAAAGTAGCTTAACAAAGACATTTGAATATATTTCCTCCTGTGGCTGGAGACACTTAGGGGACATCACTAGTTTCAGCAGTGAATGAATTCATGGACTTGAAGAAGTCTCTCTTTAGCCTTTGTCTCCCTATTTCCTAGTTCCATGTCTCTTTGCTTAGTTTCATTTTGCACAGTTGGTCTCAATACTTGTTGAGTATTCTGACTCTCAACTTCTCTTAGGCAAGTCCCCCCTCATTTTAATATCCCACTTAAGAAGATTGTTATTTTTCAGCTTAAGTAACATATCAACATTTGGAAGAGCCAAGAAGCCAGACTTGTGATGTTCTCTGGTTGCTTTCAGTTGTTGCCACATGCCCATCCCTATGTTCAAGGTATGTGCTTGCTTTATCTAAAACACAAGCATGTGGCCCTCTTTGGAAGGAGAAATGAGGAAACAAATGTGTCATGTGATATTCACCACAGTGTCTTTTCCAAAAGGTATTTTCCATCTGTTGTGTTAGCTCCACTCTCCACTATTTTCTACCTGGCTCTCTACACCAAGAAGCATACAATGATGAACTAAATCCACTGGTACACTTCCCTCTGTTTTCTAGTTGTATTCAGGCAACAGGCTCCTTGGAGTCCCTGGACCTGGCTCTGAAATAAGGTGAGAATGAGTTTGATTATTCTACAAATTGTTTTTGTATGGTCATTTTAGGCTAATTGCATCTATCACCTCAAGGTCATGGATTCTCCCAAGATGTACTTCTCTCTACTAGTTCTTCTCTCCTCATCTCCCTTAACTATCCATATCTGAGGGTGTTATTTATCCCCCTGGAAACCTGCTTGGCACAATATATTTATTCATTGATCTCTATTCCTTTTATGATTTTCTGTTTCTAATTTTTTTAGTTTTGCCTTTATTTTCCATTTTTCTTTTGATTAAACTTATTACTAATTTTTTACCTTTTGAGTTGAATGTTTACAATAGTAGTTCATTTGTGTTTCTATAAGAAAATACCACAGGCCAGGCAATTTATAAATAATATCACTTTATCATAGTTAAGGAGGCTGGAACTCCATGATCAAGGCACTGGCAGGGCCTAGTCTCTGCTTTGATATGGTAATTTGTTTATGCATCCTTACATGTCAAAAGGAAGGAGGGCAAAAAGGGGTGAAAATTGAGTACTAATGATCTTTTATGAGAGTGTAAGTCCATTCATCAAACAGGAGCACTTCATGACTTAATGAAATCACAAATTACTCTGCTTTTAATATGATTTCATTGGGGATTGTTTCAACATGAATTTTGGAGGAGACACATTCAGACAACCATATTTATTTTATATATTTTTAAATTTAATTTGACTTACTGGATTTTGTTTTCTAATCTCAGATTGACAAATTCCATCATACTCTACAAAATGGTTTCTTGAAAGATAGCAACAATTATTCTTCAAAATTTCAACTTTTTCTATTAATACTTCTGTTGTATTAGAAACAGAATAAATGTGTGAAGTACACTTTTAAGAGCAGTACCTAAATTAAAATTTTCAAATATATGGCTGGAGTTGTTGTTCAGTGCTAAAGGGCTTGCCTAACATGCCTGAGGCCTTGGATTCAATCCCTAGAGTATAGTTACTATCACTCATCTCTCATTTATCATTTATACTATTATAATGTGATATTAGTTATTTTTCTAGATTCAATCTTAGTAAAATTCACTTAAATATAGTTAATAACATAATAAAAATGCTGTCGAGTTAGTTGAAGGCTTGACTAGAGGCTCATCAGATTCTCTTTTCAAGTAGCTCATTAAGCCTATATACCAATCACTTCCCTCACTGGGCTCTCACTTCTGCAGAATCTATTCACCCTAATAGGCTCAGGGCAGGTACCACACAGTCCCTTGTAAGGAACATCAGCCACAGGAATGCTTAGCAATGTCGGTGTAAGGAGCATCAACCACAGGCTTGCTTAGTAATATCTGCATGCAATTGATAAGGACCATCACCTACAGACACACAGAGCCAACATTTGAGTGTGATACCAATGAGCATCACCTCAGAACTGTATTTAAACTGCTTGTCCTGCCACATTGAAGAACTTTGCTCTGAAGACATCGATGAGACTAGCCGCCTAGCTGTCTGTTCCTGGATGAGTCCACCATTCCCTAACATCCAACCATCAGCTTGAGAGAACCACCAGACAACAACCATGTTCGCTCTTCAGCTAAGAGAAGTCACATGGCATCAGAGGTACTTTGGGACTTGTGGTTGCCCCAGGATTATGTGATGTGTTTTCTGTGTTTAATTAATGCAAATTGAGTTAACTGTTTGTATTTGACGATTGCTAAGATCTAATATATGCTTGCATTCAAAGACAATCCACCTCCAAGTAATTATTAAAGGTGCTGCTCACGACACCCCTATACTACAAGGACCTCAGAAACTGTTCAAATTAGTCAATCCAAAGGGAATTCACCAATTCTAGCCAACTCCCCTTCCCCAATTGCCCCTCTAGCCCCAAATTGCTGTTACCCAATGGGTAACATGGGTGAACCCCTATTCATGGGTGAAGGCCCTGGTTGGTAGCCTTCTCTCATTCTAACCCATAGCAAGTAATTATACCTTTTATCTATCTAAGTGTCAATGTGTTGTGTCCTTCCATCAAATGAAATTTTTAGTCTAGAAGAACATACTAAAACTTTTTCATCCATACTTTCCATTATTTCACTAGCTTTTTAATTAACTATTTTAAAATTTTTTTATCTTAAAGTGCTTTATGCTAATATTCTAGGATGTTTCTAGTTATATAAACTCATACAATAATTTATAAGATGATTAGCATAGTTTCCCTTATAATACCTTTCACATATTTATTTAGTATTATATTAAAAATGACTTTCTAGCAGTTAGCATTAGAGTTCTCATTTCTTCTATAGGACTATTCACTCTTGTCCTTTGATTCATGAAACTCTAGTTCCTTTTAATCATATGGATTATAATTTTTTGCCCCACTGATGTTGGGCTTAGCCATGTGATTTGCTTTAGTCTGTGGATTATGTGTTGAAGTGACAGTTGAAAGTTTCAGGATAAAGTCACAAAAAGTAGTAGGAGTTTCTGCTCTTCCTCTTGTGCTCGTACACTTCATGAGAAGGATTGCCTGGATAGTCATTCATTCAAGGAAAATATGTGAAATAACTGTAATTAGTTGTCTATTGTTGCTGTAATAAATTACTACAAATTCATTGGTCTATACAACACAACTTAAATTTATTATGTTACAGTTCTGTAAGACAAAAGTCTCATCCAGGTATTGCTGACTTAAAATCAAGCAGAGCTACATTTTTTTCCCTGAGAATCTAGGGGAGAATACATTTTATTTTTTCCCCTTTATAGTAGTCAGGTTGTTAACATGATCCAGATCCAAATATTTAAGACAAATATTTCCATTGTTTTGTTGACTATCAACTGAGGGCTAGTTCTATTTGTTAGAAGCTACTATGTATCTTATCTGATGGCCTCTTCCTTCCATTTTCTAAGTCAATATGTTAGAAAAAGTTTCTCCTGCATTTTTCATCTGTTCTCCATCTTTAGTTTTATCAATGTAATCCAGGCAGGAGATGTTTTCTGGTTTTAAGGACTTAAATAACTAGCCTGTGACCACTGAGTCAATCCAACATAACCTTTGCACCTCAGTCTGTAAACTTAATCACCTTTGCAATATCTTTTTTGTGGTATTAGATAACATAGTCAGAAATATGAGGATTAAGGTGTGGTTATTTTTGGGAAAGTGTTATTTTGCCTACCACATTAAACTAAAACCAAACAGCATCTGCAGGTAAGACCAAGTATGGAACAGAGAACTCCAAAAGAATCTATCCTGAGCCAGGTGCGGTGGCATACACCTGTAATCCCAATAGCTCAGAAGGCTGTGGCAGGAGGTTTTCAAGTTCAGGGTTACCCTCAGCAACTTAGTGAGGCTCTAAGCAACTTAGTGAGAATCTGTCTCAAAATAAATACATTTTATAAAAACAACTGGGGCTGTGGCTCAGTGGTTAAGTGCCCCTGAGCTGAATCCTTGGTAGCAAAGAAATAATCAATCAATCAATCAACCAATCTGTCCTGAAACTTTGAGAAAAAGAATTGAACCTTATGAGCTAGATCCCACCTATCTTACAGACTCAAGCAAAGCCACTAAATCAAGCTCAAAATTAGTAAACTACTCACATATAAACATAATGAATATTTGTTGGTGAAGACACTAAATTTTGAGTTATTTTGTTATACAGCATTATTATATTATAAACAGGCTAATACAAAATACTAACAAGAAGTAATGGTGGGTCTAAAACAAGCATTATTGACATGTGGTGGATCCAGTGGTATTTGAACAGTTATGGGAGATAGATATAAAGTATAGAAGTTTGCTTATATAGTATCAATTCTTATAATTTCAGTGTTAAGCCTTGCTTATATTCTATATGCAGCTCCTACTTTTTTGAGAAACACTTCTGACAATATTCTAGAAAATGATTCAGCTTTCACAAGACATCAAGTTATGATGTGACCTAAAAATACCATTCTAAAAGGGTTGCTTTATAACCCTACCAAGTCACAATTTGGAGAAACATAGCTACATTCTATAATTAAATGTAAATACATATATGAGATCAGGCTCAAGGAACTACATAAGCCACAACCACTTTTTATTAGTAAGTAACTCCGATTTCACTGATATCTACCTCTGATACATAGCCTTCTTTCTAAACCACAGTGTGATCCCATGAAAAATTCCCTATAATTAGCTGACTGAAGTAAGATATTTGGACATTGTTTAAAAATGATTGCATATGAGATTCTGACACAACCTAATGATAGAAAATGGCTACATTACAGTTCCGTTTAGGTGGCCCTTAAATGCTAGCTGTGAAAGGTAATTTCAGTATACAGAAATTCAAAAAACATATAGGATTGTTTATTTCATCTGAAAGCCTAGATAACTAAAATAGATCTAAAGAGACTTGTGAGCCATGACTCATGGGCTGGAGGACATTAATGGATTACAGAGGACATCATTAATAAATGCAAGTTAAGAGTCTGGGGAAAATATACTCTCTTGTCATGTATAGCTAAAAAGAAGCAAATAAAAATATTTTAAAAAAGAATCTGTGGAAGGAGATAAAAGATCATCTCACTATGGACAAAGAGTGCAAATATAGCAGAGAAATCTTTTAATATTCAAGTTTAAAGATACTCGGTTCTACAAATTTCTGAGACTGTGGACAGATCCTTGGCTAATTGAATGAAGCGGTGATGAAGACAGGAGTGAGCGCTAAAACATGATCCAAGATCTGATTTGCGATCGCTCACTTGCCAGCAGTAGTGATCAGATATGAACTTCCTATATAATACCATTCCCCTAAAAGAAATCTGTCACCTAGCAGGTAGAGTATCTCGCTTTCTTTCATAATTAATGAAGGAGTCTGTACTTCTTTAGGACAGATATGTCTTCTTTTCCTGTCTTATAGAATGCCCTGTATGTAATTAATTGTCAGAATTTATCACAAAGCCTTCTCATTCCTCATCTTAAAACAATCTCACAGAACAGTGGCTAGATATTGGAAGACTGGCATCACTAGGTTAAACACTTTGTGTGGCTGAACACTGTCCTAAAGGATATGGTATATATTCTGCACCACTAACCAGCATCATAGCAGTTTTTCCAATAGCTAGCATTCATGGACCTAGAAGTAAGGAATGAATATCAGAGTAGTAAGATGTTAAGGGTCTTAATTTGATGATAGCAAAAGTTTTGCTTTCTCTCTTCACAATGTAAGGTTGAGTTTTACCATAATCCCTAAAGGAAGGATGTTTTCCCCAAGGAACCCAGGACTTATTCCATCAACTCAGAAGCAGAGCATTCTGTGTTCATTATGCTGCTGAAGCGAAGAGATTGGGTTTACTGTGTTAGCTGGGATGATATCTTGAATGGTTTTCTACTACTCAGTGAAGATGGGGAGAAGTTTGCCTAAAAACTAGAATTTTTTCACTATTTTGGTATTTACTGTTGAAAAAATAATGGCAAAATAGAACCTTCACACAGGGAGAATTACTTAGGGCATAGGTTCCTTTGGGAATGGATTTAAACACCCATTATACAAAGAACCATGACTGGCTTTTCTACTGGATGAGGATGAAGGGAATGAGGACTAGATAGGAAAATGAAAAATTGTAGATGGTAACAATGGAGATGTGAATATTTCCATAAGCAAGAATTATAGTAATTATGCACAATTTTTGCTTTTATATGCATATATATTTGTATCTATTAACAAATCATTGTTTTCAACTTGATTCTTATGGTTCCCTTATGATTTTATATAAATAATATCCTTAGAGATTGAATTTATAATTCAGTCATTAAGTTTCAAAGTTAAAAAAAAGAAATTGTGACTAAGCTAGCAAAGAGACAAAAATTATACAGAGATGAGCAGAGTGGGATATGGGATTTTGCATCTCTACTTTTGGGAGCACTATGAATGTGCCTTTGACTTTAAAAGGATAGCACTGGCAAGGTAAGAAAAGCATCTACAAATACATCCTGCTCTATGCAGAGCCCTCTGAGGTCAATTAGACATCTCTTCCACCCATGAAGTGAGAACTACATTTTCCAAAATCCTCTTCAAGTAAGGTTCTCAGAATTTCCCCATCAGAGGAATTTTGGATATTTGGGACTAGGGAGAAAAAAAGGGGAAATCATTATTCTTTTGACAAAGGCAAAATTATCAGCAGTATCCTACAAGATCTTGAGGACCACTCTCTTCTGTCTTCCACAATGGAAATTTGTGGGAGCTTCTCAAAAGTCCTCAAAGAATTCAGCAGCTTCCAGGCATATCTTTGATTCTTTTGGACCTGTGGTTCTGTTTGTTTGTTTGTTTGTTTATTTGATACTGAAGATTGAATTCAGGGGCACTCAACTTCTGAGCCACATCCCCAGCCCTATTTTGTATTTTATTTAGAGACTAAAAGACAGGGTCTCACTGAGTTGCTTAGTGCTTCACTTTTGCTGAGACTGGCTTTGAATTTGTGATCCTCCTGCCTCAGCCTCCCAAGCCCCTGGGATTACAGGCGAGTGCCAGCCTCACCTGGCTTGTGGTTCTGTTCTTTAGGTGTAAAACCTCAGTTTGATTTCTGTGACCTTCAGTGGCAGCTCCAAAATAATTGATGGAAGGTTTCCTTGAACTTCATGTTGCCACCAACTGCAAAGTCATGTAAAGACCTCATTCTTTATTTAGTTGTGGCAGCTTCTATTTTCCTGGAAGAATCCAAACTGATATTGGATTTTATCTCCTGCAGGACTGCAAATGAAACACATGTCTTCTGAGTCAACTGATGTTTAAAGCTGAATGATTGTTCCATCAGCTATTTATTCAGGTTAAATTTGCTCTTCACCTCACCACGATAAAAAAGCTATAAAAGAAATTGTAGAAAATTCTAAAAAGGAAGAAAACCATGCATCCCGTGTCATCACTTTCTTAGCTGAGTAACAATTAAAAACAAAAACCACTCACTTGAATATTCAAAAGTCTTTAAATGAACTAGTTATTTATCTAGTTCACTCTAGCACTGAATATTTTCTGCTTTTACTTATCTTTGGACCTTCATCTGAGAGCTTAGGTTCAAAGAATAATGATTCAAAATCATCAAGATTTCTAAATATCAGCTAACTTCACAAGGGGAAAAACAAAAGTGAGGGAAGTAACAAACTTTTACCTGTACAACTAAGCAAATGATTTATTAATAGTATAATTAGATAAGTTATAACAATTAATTAAACATTAACACTGTAATGTCCAAAATAGCAGTTATCCATGAATGCTAATGTTTCGGAAGTATCAAAATTCGGAAAGTACTTGAGATACAACTTCCTAATGTTCTGTTATTGAAATCCTTTTCTTAAATAATTGAATGTATTTTAAATGGCTTTAAAATCAATAGTTGAAGATATATATGACGGTGAGATTCACTCTGGTATATTCACATGTGTGCACAGGAAAGTTAGGTCAAATTCTTTACACTTTTTTTCTCTTATCCTGCCCCTCCTCATCACCCTCCATCTCCTTGTCTACTCCAGTGATCTTTCTCCTATATTGATGGAGCTCCCTCCTTTTCCTTTTTCCTTTTTTTACACTGATAATATTTTAAAAAATATATCTAGAGGAATAAGATGCATAATACTATTCTATCCAAATTAATCTAAAAATTCTATTTAAAATAAAAGACATAGATTTCACTTTTTAAAAAAATTAATATTTGCTGCTTTTTCCTCTGAAACATACTTTCACCTGAAACATACAGATTTAAAATGATCTTTTATAGAAGTTTTTGTTCAACCTACAGAACCAAATTCAGACATTGACAGAGGCACATTCATGCATAGAAATCCTTTAATGGCATGGATCCTAAATCATGTTGGCTTACTCCTTTTTAATTTTATTTTTCTCTTCTTCTGATAGCAAGGAGTACAAGGAAACAGTCAAGCTGAAATTATTGAGGTCCGTGCTGATGGGGAATACTCAAGCATAATAATAGTGGGAACAGACTCTAGGTGTTATAATTTAGTATCCGCAAGACCAACTGGAAAGCAGTCAATAGGAAATTATAAAATTTCACTGACAGCATTATGAGAACTATACATTCAATTCACTTAATGCCTTCAACTGACCACTTACTTGTGAGAACTAGCAAAATATACTTTCTTCTGACAGTAATCCTTGCTATTGATTCCAAAACTCTGCTTCAACTAAAGTAAATTGACATTTATATCACTAACTTAGCAGGAATGAAATTTTAAGGAGTTTATTGCTGTGCCCTGAGGGGCATCAGCATCATATAACATAGAAAGCTTTGATTTGGGTTCTAAGATAGAGGGAAATAAAATGTATGTAAAAGTAGCAGGTTCTTTTTTCATATATCAATTTAGTTGCACAATGGATTACACTGTTTGCATTGAGAATAACTGCAGAGAAAGACAAATTTTAGCAAAAGGATTTATAAGCAGATCTCATCTGGTTGGATTCAGTTGTTAATAAGTGCAATGAAAAAAAGAAGTATCAAATTAAACATAATTAAAATCTAGAAATAAACCCTTTGATTCTAAGAATTTCCTTTAGAACATACATAAGAACAAAATGTGTGAATTCTCTAATATCTGTGCCTGAACAATGATAATAAAAGTAGTAACTGGCATGATTCAATATTAATGCTTTAATAATAATGCTATTCATGGAATTAAATTTGCATGCTCTATCTATATTTCTATGTTGCACTGATACTGTTATTATTTTAGAAGATAAATTCAACTCTATACAGTTATCACTGCAAATCTATTTGAGAGTATGTTATGGAATCTATAATCCTTTTCTGTTGGTAATTATATATTTATCTTTAATATTAATTAAATGAAATTATTGCTATTTATGTTACTCCTTTTGGTCCACTTATATTCAATAATTTAATATTTTGGTTATGGCTTGAAGCCTAGTCTGTAATACATTTCTGATTTATCTCTTGTGTATTTATATTTGGTCTGGTATTTAAAACTCATTTCATTTAGTTTTAAATATTCATTTTATTATTTTAAAAATAATTTAATCTTTGTGGGCTATTATAAAATAATTCCATTTGAACAATTTTGTGTCCATTAGATTTCAATAATTAGTGTTAAAATAATAATTCAGAAAATATTTATTAATATCTACACATTAAGAATGTCACTATTTGTAGAGAACATCAGGTGTTTTCTTACTTGTATGTCTTTTTGAAATATATGGATTGAGGTTTCATAAATGCTATTAGATTGATTTTTTTTTACAATGTTCATTTAGTTATCTTTAAGCTGTGGAAATCCTCCAACAATTTAATATCATAGAAAAAAAAATTTTGGTACCAGTGATTAAACTCAGGGGTACTCGACCACTGAACCACATCCCCAGCCCTATTTTGTGTTTTATGTAGCGATAGGGTCTCACTGAGTTGCTTAGCGCCTCTCCGTTGCTGAGGCTGGCTTTGAACTTGCGATTCTCCTGTCTCAGCTTCCAAAAGTTCTGGGAATACAAGCATGCACCACTGCGCCCAGCTGAAAATTTTTAAATGTGCTTTGCAAACCTATTTTGCTATGTACAGTAAAATAGTCTTTGTAATATATTTAAAAGTTCTGGGGTTTCAAATAAAAATACTTTAAAAATATCTCCAAATTTTAATGTGAAAATGACAAATGTTATTTTTTAAACTGTACAATAGGCTCTCATGAAAAAGAAAACACCAGATTTTTCTATAGATGAGAAAACTTGAGCATAAAGCCCATATATAGTTATCTTATTTTGTATGATACAAAGACATATTGCTGCACAGAGTGTGCAAGAAGGTTATGGGACTAAGCACAAGAATATTTTGTTTCATGTTTGAGAAAGAATTTTGCTATGCTGTCCATAATAGTCTAGAACTCAAATTCACAATTTAAAAAAAATAAATTTATGTTACCAATTTTAGCCAAAGAAAATCACACAAAGTTTCACTACTGTATTATTAATGTTTTTACAATGTGAAATTATGAAGAGAACAAAGTTTCCTTTCCTCAGGTAATCAATAGCAATGATATAAAAATAAAAACAAATAGATAGGGCTGGGCTATAACTCAGTGGTAGAGCATTTGCCTAGCATATATGAGGCACTGGGTTAGATCTTCAGTATCACATGAAAAACTAAAATAAAGGTTATATGTCCATCTATGACTAAAAAATAGTTTTTAACAAAACAAGTAGCTATGTTTAAAATTCAAATGTGTATAAACGTATATAATAGAAAAATTCCATCCTCACTTCTGTAATTCTCTAATCTTTTTATCATTTATCTACTGTGAGTATTTTATATTGCATCAAAGTAAATAAAATCATGTCTTAATGTTAATAGATACATATTTTATACAATTTATTCTTTTAGCATAAAATGTACATGTACTACACTATAATCATCCTTACACTAGCTGATTTTTTCATAATATAGTTTGGATATATTTTCCTATCAGTAAAATAAGTGTCATTCATTCATTGTAAAAGACTGTACTATACAAATAACTTAGTATATGTATTCACCAGAATTTATAGAATGTCTGCTTACCTTCACACTTTTGGGCTTACTTGTGCTATTATATGCAGTGTTTGAAACTATCCCATGTATATATAAATATTTTCTGTAAGCACAATCCTATGACAGATTATCACATGTGATATCTATCTTGTCTGTATTCTCATTTAGTTACAAATGAGATTATATGTCTTTCTAGGTATTTACCAAGATTATTATTTCTAATGGTTCTGTTAGTTTGTTCTAAATTGCTGAGATATCATTTCAAAATTTCATCCTGACACATAACATCATGTTCTAGAATTCATTTTGAAATAGTTTTCCCTTCAAAATCTCTCTTATCCCAAGGGCGACTCCTACTGACCCTTTGTCCACCCCAAACCCCATTATCTTTGATTTTGTTCTTTCACTTTGCCGACATCCTTTTCTTTTTGATAATAGATTGAGTCTCCTTTCAATGTAAACCAAATTTGCTTTTCTCTTCTTGTTCCACATTTCTCTGCATTTTTTTTCTTTATCCTCAGGACAAAGGAATAAGAAATATGAAGAAATGAGATAGGCAGGGGATAATCTGAATATGCATATATAGCATACTATTTTTATGCTCACAAATATAGGCCTAATGTAAACTCTTTCTTATAAACTCATTAGATTTCATATAAAAATTCAAATTACTCTCCTCATAATAGTTTTATCTATCTAACTTTACATAGGTCCATTCATAAAAATAAATGACCTCTTCTAATATTTTTCATTATTTCTTCATATTATTAGAGTAAGAAAACAAACTATTACCTAAACCAATTAACATACTCTTCCCCACAAAAATTAAATTCTAGATAGTCTTTCAATTTTTAAATAAATATATCTATTATGAATTAAGAAGCTTCCTCAAATTGATTTTTTTCCAAATTTAATGTGTTTTTTATGATGTTAGATTTTTTTGTGAGGAGACTGTTTGTTGATGGAGAAATCATTCTTTTTTATTTCTTAAAATTCTCAGTCATTTCTTCATATCTACAAAACACATATAAGTTCACCTTTGATTACAGGAAGACTCAAGGTCCAAAAATAACATCCAGCATAGTGGAGATCTACAAAAAAGAGCTCCCATCATCCTCCAGTGCTTCCTAATTTCCTCTATTCCCAAGAAAGTATAGTAGGACTAAGAATCTTCCTTACACTCAGTTAACATTAGGAGGCATTTCACACTTAGATACATTCAGCACTCAGCACAAAGACAAGCTATGGGAAAACAGAGTCTCCAAAACCATTCCCGAAATGCAAAACTGTTCTCTTTAGTGATAGCATCTGGATTCATATGATACATTTTAAAATGTATCTATTCCAATACTTTATGCACAGTCTTGCATCCTACACACATAATAATAGAAGATGGATGTTTCCACAAATAATTACAAAATAATAAAGCAAAAATATTTTAGGATGCGAGCAATAAACTAAACAGACAAAATGTAAGGACAAGAATTATAGGTAAGATGAAATCTTAGGTAGACTTAACCTTTAAGAAAAATGTCATAAAATAAAACATTAACAAGATACAGCACAGTGGTGGTATTAGACAAACAAGTACCCTGAACATCAGAAATGAAATTTTGACAGATACTAGATTCCAGAGAACCAAAGTTATTGTTATGTTTGAACAACATTAAGTTTGAATTATACCTTCCCTGAAATACCATTGACTTAATACAATGGCTATGGAGAAACTTTTTATGAAGAAACTTCAGAATCTACCCTGTGTTCACACTAAAGAAAGAATTTAACATAATGATTGTGGGAAATCCAGTCAGTCTTAAACATGATATTGCAAAGTAAGTATAATGCTAAAATATTTGATGGAGAAAATGCTACAAACTGAAACATTTTATGACAGATACTGGCAAGCTCAAAAACAGATCCACAACCTGTGTCTTTCACCTCCTGACATGGCCAGACATAGGACCTTTCCATTTTGCCCCTCAATGACTTTATAATCACTGCTCATGACTTACTAAGATTAGAACTGTTTGTCCCCTGTAACTAGCTAGACACAGATAGACAGATTCTATTCAATTGTCATGCTTACCCTGCTTAGAAAAGAACCCTGAGTGTAAAGCTCCTCATCTGCAACTAGTTTACTCTTCCCTATGAATGGGTCAAAAGCATGATGGCTCTGATGAGACACTTTAATTTCCTCATCTGATCTGCTCCTTCCATTGAAATACCAATCATATTCTTAATTGTCCTGAAAGTTTTGTCTTTGGCAGTTCCATGTATTTTATGTTTCAACTCTTTGAAACATGTGAAAGAACAGGAAATGATATTTAAACTGAGGCAAGTGACTTAAAAAATAAAAACAACATGTTAGAAATAGATAAAATATATGAATGCAAAATACATTTTTATTGTGTACTAGCACCTGGAAGATAGTACAAAATTCTAGATTGAAACTATTTATGCATCAGAATTTGAACTATTTAAGATCAATTTCAATAAATAGTGTCTAGAAGAATTATCCCTAGAAAGGAAGAATATTTTTACATGTAAAGATAAAGAAGTAAAATCTTACCTTTTCTCTCTTTTTTGTATTTTTTTATTTGTTCTTTTTAGTTACACATTATAGTAGAATACAGATTCTGACTCACAATAGTGGGAGGAGGCAGGAGTGGAGATCTTACCTTTTCTTGAGTGTTACATAGTCATAAATTTTCTTCTTTAAACAAGTCTATTGTTTGCCATCTGCTCTATTTTATTTTCACCATTTAAAAGTATGTCTACTAGGTAGAAAAGATTTAAAATGTACTCTTAATATGATTTAACATAAAAAATACAGAAAGTGCCTAACTCAATTTAGAATGATGAAAGATACTTAAAAGTATTCTAGCATTAAATTTGACATCTTTGATTTTGTCTTTTTGTGCAGAGATTTGCATTGCTTATGGTTTATCTCTCATTTTAAAACATTCTTGTCCCATTATTAATCATAGCATCAAGTAAGACACTAGCCACATTTTCCCAGGTGTCTTCCCTTAAACATTGACTTAGGGATAGAATATATCATCAGCTTTTTGTCACTGTGACCAAGATAGTTGACAAGAGCAACTTAGAGGAGGAAATGTCCATTTGGGCTCACGGTTTCAGAGATTCATTCCATGGTCAGCTAACTCCATTGCTTTGGGCCTGAGATGAGGCATAACCTCATGGCAGAAGTGTATGAAGAAGGAAAACTACTCACTTCATAGCAGATGGAAGCAGACAGAGACTGCAAAGAGCCAGGAACAGAAAGAATATCATCCCAAAGGACAAACCTCTACTTTCTCCAATAATGCCTCATCTGCCTAGAGTTACCACCCAGTAAACCATTCAAATTATTAATCTACCCAGTGAATTAATCCACTGATTAGGTTTTAGCTCTCATAATGATTTCACCCATGAACATTCCTGCATTAACTAACACATGTGATTTTAGGGGGACACCCCATACCCAACCCACAATATCAACCTTGATTCAAATTTCTAAGTTGTAACATATAATAACCTACGTATAACAACCATTAAATTCTTAAGTGTTTGCAAAATTGTCAGTGTCATAAAAGATAAAGGAGACTTAAACACTGTGACAGGAAGCACTAAAGAAAGAAATATCTGGGGGCTGGGATTATGGCGCAGTGGTAGCGTGTTCGCCTAGCACGCATAAGGCACTGGGTTCGATCCTCAGCACCACATAAAAATAAAATAAAGATATTCTGTCATCTACAACTAAAAAATAAACATTTTTTAAAAAAGAAAGAAATATCTGAAATTAAATTGATATTAATACAAAAAATTCAGTTTCTCAGTCTTGACAAAGTTTTCAGGGTTATGTAAGATGTTAACAGTAGCAAAATTCAGATACAGAACCTATCTATAGGAATTCTCTGTTATTTCTGCAAACTTTCCATAAGATAACATTATCACAAAATTCAAAATCAAAACAAAAACAATAAAAAAGCACCTACCATGTGTACCTTTCCAAGTCAGTCCTTACCAAGTAGCTTTTTGTGGCAGACTGAATTATTGTGCCTGACTATGCTCATTGTGAGGATTTTGAGTTGGATTGAATGGTGCTTTCTCAATGCTTCCAAAACATTGGAACATGAGTCCATAATCCACCTCTCTGATTATTATTGAAGTTAAGGGTGATGTTGCTTACTCATGGCTCCCACTCTGGTTATTACTCTGTTCAAGGATAATGTAAGTCCAGTCTCCTATTCTGATTAGCACTTGGCTCTAGTACAGGTGCTGTGCTCTGAATATACTTGAACCTGAACAATATACAACACCATTCTACTGTAGGGTTCAAGAGTTTCATTACCACCATTACCTGTTTCCATTCTATATTTCATCATCTTCCTTGGTCTTTCATGATTGACCTCCAGCCTTAGGATGATAAAGTCTTTTCTGAGGCCATAACGTTATCTAAAAATGTTTGTTCACACATATTTAGCTAATGGAAATGTGAGAGTCATATGTGATTGGAAAGCCTTTAGAGCAGTTGAAAACTCATTCATAGCGTTTTCTGATTCATAGGACTTGAAAATTAATATGTTATTTATGTTGTGTATAGCTTCTTTTGGTTCTGGAAGTTAGAGACTTTGGAGAGGGAGGAAACATTCAGGAGAATTATTTTTTTTCAAGTTGGAAGAAAAATAACATGCAAGGAAGCATTAAAAATTCATAGATATACAAAGTGCTTTTGGATTTGCTAATTGTTTTCGAAGATTTACATAGTATCTAGAGAACTATGAAGTTATGAGTAATAATAAAATTTTATGTAATTTAAAAAATTGATTTGGATCTGTGGCACTTATTCACCAGTATGGATGTTATTGACTTTATGTAAGGGCAATAAATATTTTGTGTTTAAATTAAAATGGTACATTACATTAATTATATATGCATTTACCCACAAACCTACTGATGCATTACTTTTTGCTTACAAGTACAGAAAAGGAAGCAAACACTGCCAGAAGCAGTTATATCTGTTACCCTATTTCGGAAACCTTAAACATTAATTCAAATATAGTTTAGGTCACATCAACATTTAATTCAAATAAATTATTAAGAAAGAGAATGAATAACTACTTATATTTTTTAGAAACCAGAAACTGTTTTTTGTCTTTTTCTTTATTCTTTTGTGGGTGTGTATGTTCCTAAGGATTGAACCAGGATCACTCTACCACTGAGTTACTTCCTCAGCCTCTTTTATTTTTTATTTTGAGACAGGGTCTCCAAGTTACCAAACTGGTCTAAAACTTGCAATCTTCCTGCCTCCCAAATAATTGAGATTATAAGCATGCACCACCATGCCCAGCTCAGAAAATATCTTCTCAGTAAGTATGTCTGACCTGCTTTGCTTCACTATCCACCACAACCATTGATGTTGATGCTATTTTTCATGAATTATAATCTTCCTTCAAAAAGGTCTATCTATATGCCATCTATTAGATATACTATATTCTTCATATATTAGAATTCAAACATTGCACAACTTTTTCAGATATAAATTCACTTATTTTTTACTGATTATTAAAGAATAACAATCACTAAAGAAACATAAGACTTAAAAGTATTATGCCTCTCTTAATTGTTTATAAAAGAAATAACTGATAGTTGGAATGATAATAGAGATGCCCACAGATTGCAAGGATTTTCTGATAAGGGTAATGCAGTTTTGAATTGATAATGATATATCCTTTTTATTTTGGGGCAAACTTACTAGAATATTTTTGTCAGGTATTTATCAAAAACTGATTTTGTCAGGTACTTATCAAAGACTTTTCTTTGAAAAGTTTTATCTGTGGTCCTTTCTCCTCTGGAGAGCAACAAAGAATAAGAGAAAAGTTCTTATTAGCTCAAGAGACATTTGAGAATATGCATAATATTCCCTTAGTTGATTAAGACTTTCGAGCACATTTTCTTTGGAGGCTTTCTGTCTTGTTTCTTTACATGTATTCTACAGCCCCTCATAAAATTCTGGATTTCCAAAATAAACATGAGATAGGCTTAGACCAAGTCTATAAAATGGATCCATCCTTTGTTCTGAATTATGATAATGCATACCAAAAACTTAGTAGCTTTTTTGTATGCAGATTATTGTATTTAATCACCTTTCTTGGTCTTTCATGATTAACTCCAGTCTTAGGATGGTAAAGTATTTTCTCACAGGATTTTATGTTATCTAAAAATGGTGCAGTCTTGACATGCAAAAATTATTGTTTAATGTTTGCTTCTGCATCTCATAGTTCAAGTTAACCAACCCCAAGTTTTTCTAGAACAGATAAATTTTTAGAAGATTATTGTATATAAGATTGATATTTCTATATCTAAAGCATGCATATCCACCAAATATTCTGGGTAATTGGAGCTGAGGACCAATTTTCAAGTCTTTAGAATTAGGGACTTCCTGAAAAGATTGCAAAAGATATTTATGTTTATTCATTGTCTTCTATTTGACTTACATTGAAATAGGCATTGTGGATATAATAATAAATAAAACTATGGAGAATTACATATGCTTTCATGGATCTTACTGTTAAATGGTAAAAAATAACATTACTAAGTTATCACAAAATTATAAGTGTTATAAATATATGGAAAGAGTAAGAAAGAGTTCCAAATAATTTAATCATGGAAACTTTAAAAATACATATAACTATTTAAATAGCAACAAAAAATAGCAAACTTTAGGTACTAATCCAATAAAGCATTGTCAAGACCTAGACACAGAAAAATCTAAAATAAATTAAAATGTAAATGAATAGAAAGTATGGCAAGTTCATGGTTTGAATACTAAACATTTTAAAGGTTTTATTTCTTCCCAAAATGATCATCCCATTCAAAATTTCTATGTATTTAGTATATTTTGACCAACACCCAGGTGGGACTGTATAATGGTGGAAAGAATGGATTTTTCCATAAATTACATAAATTGCTCTAGCATAATTGCATATCTATTTTTAAAAAAATGAAAATTGACTATTGAAAATTCACAACAGAAATGAAAAAAGTCTAATCCAAGAGAACATGTATTTAAAAATGAAAATCCTAACAAAACGTTTCTAGAAGATAACACATTAGTATAATTTCTTGACTAGTGGGAGGTTTACTTTTAATTTTTTCTCTATATACTTTTAAAATTTCATGTAAAGTTGTCAAATTTAGTGAATAAAAATACATAAGACAGCCATGTGCAATGACACCTACTCTAAGCCCAGCTACTCCAGAGGCCAAAGAAGGAGGATCACAAGTCTGACCCAACTTGTTCCCTCTAATCGTTTCATAAGGCTCTAGTGGATTTAATGAGAACCTTCATAAATTAATTCCCACAAAACTCCATCTCTTAGAATCGTGACAATAGGAATTGAGTTTCAACACATGAATCAGGAGGACATTCAAGTTGTAATATCTTCTGCCTCCATTTTATATAATAGAATCCATATTTGTAGTCATTATGCAAGAGCTGTTATTCAGGGCTGGAGAGGTAGCTCAGTGGCAGAGAATTTGCTGCACATGTGCAAGATCCTGGGTTTGATTCTCAGTACCAAAAAAGCAAACAATAAAATGAACAATAAAAACAGAAACAATCTTTTTATTTTGAAAAATATTCTGGTAAGCATTTTCTGAATTTAATAGGACTTCCTTTCATATTTTTTACAATTAGAATAAGTGATCTAATATTGATGCTCAACAGGTTTATTTTGGGGTACATTTTAAATTAATTGCATCTAAAATATTAATTCAATTGGATTATACATTCAAACTCTTTTAGAATTAAAATATTTTATCCATTAAATTACTAATTTTGTTCCATCAATTTTTCGTGTATTTTATCATAAAATCCATTTCTTGTATTTTGAGTGTTAATTCTTTAGACACTTTTGAAAATTACTTTTCATAATTTTCACCTCTGATTTTTTCTTACATATATACATAACTAAGTAAAGATTTGTCTTTGCCACATTCTGATTGATTTTCTAAATTTATACTTTCCTTTATAACAGCCACAAAAGTAAATTTTTATTCTACCACTCACTTTTAATTCATTTTATTTATTCTTTGTATTATCATACTTCCTTTTAATCAGCCTGCATATTTTTTGTCACAGCTTTCAACATCTTTTTCTTCACTGAATTTCTTTTATAAGGTAAAAAAAGACAAATCAAAAGAAAACAGACATATTCTAAGATCTATTTCTAGCAAATATTTACATGTCAAATAAATTTTTTTTTCACTAAATTGAAATTATATTCTGATTTCCAACTCTTTCAGAACATTTTTCATAGAGTTGAGGTCTGGTGTTTTGCTTCTATTCTTTCCTTCCAGAGTAAAAAGTTATCTAGCAAGGACCAGGATTCACCCTTATATACATTAAATGATCTCAATTTGTTTTTGGTTGTAGAGAAAATAAACCATTTCAGAGGACATAGTATCATTGATGAGTGTCCATCTCACTGAAATTTAGGCTCCTATTTCCATTCATCTAATGAGATTCCCAGGGAAACTTTCTGCATGGAAATTGGGTTCACTCCTTGAACATTTTACAAATAAATTTTACAGTAGTTTACTATTTTTCATAAAATTGAGATGAGATTGATGCCAACATAGTAGGCTCAAGCATCATTATGATAGCCTAGTTGTAAATTGAGACACTGAATCAAAAACTGCTAGTCTGTTCCTAAGATATACAGAAAAATTTTGCTAATTGGCATTTAATCAACATTGGATCTCCAGCACTGTATATATATTTAATTTGCTGACTTAAAAAATATCAACTGGCTGTAGTCTTTTTTGATGTTGTTGTTATTGGGGGTTGAACTCAGGGGTACTCAATCACTGAGCCACATCCCCAGCCCTATTTTGTGTTTTATGTTGAGACAGGGTCTCACTGAGTTGCTTAGTGCCTCACCATTGCAGAGGCTGGCTTTGAACTCACGATTCTCCTGTCTCAGCCTCCCAAACTTCTGGGATTATAGGCGTGTGCCACCATGCCCAGCTCTGGCTTCAGTCTTAAACTTCTAAGTTGTATTATATCTGAGACTTATCCATCACCTACTCTTTACTTTCACATTCAGACATCATATGTTAGCCACCAATGTGAACAGTAGGATGAAAGACAAGCTTGAACTCTCAACAGCTCTTCCTTTAGAAAGCTACAAACTGACCACTATGCAGCAATGGTTTTATATGAACTTTTCAGACATTTTATATGAACTTTTAGGTTTTATATGAACTTTTCAGATTTTATTAGTAATTAAAAATATAATGTTTAACAACGCTTATGTTATTTTATATTAAAATTTCCTAGTATATTTTGTCAAATGAAACTTAGTAAATAAGTTATTTGATATATATTATCAAATAACTTATTAATCATAAATCATAGCTAAGTCTATTCAATGTAATGATTTAAATTCTTCTTAATTGTCATTTTAAAAGCCCATTTGAAAAATAATAGCTATTGAAAATAATATAAGGAACAAAATTATGCTAGACAAATGAAAGACTCTCCTTAGAAATAGATAAGCAGCCCAAGAGCTTGGCAATCTATCACTGCAGGATTAATACTATATGAATACAATCTTCTGTGTTCCATCAGCATTCTGATTACTCACTATATTTTTCTTTAAAATTGTTATTTAATACATTCGATTGTCCAAATTCCCCGCATGAACAGCAATTTCACACTTCATTTATTTTCCTACAATATTTAGCCCATGTGTATGACTTCAGTGACATTTTTGTTTTGTTTTGCTTTTATTTCCTATGAAATGTAGCTAACTACCAACTACCTATTGCTGCACAAAGAAATGCAGTCATGGATTCACTAGAATGAATTCATCTCTTGCGGGTTTACTGATTGAAACTTTATCAATTTACTTGCAAATACCTATAAGTCTTTACATTGTATTGAACTACATCCTTTGCTATAGATTAATTTAGGGTAAATTGCCAAAATTTGTAAATAACTTGTTATTCTCAGGGGTAATTTCTATTCTGAAATGTATTTGATTTATGCTGAAATTTACAGAAAAATGTTTTCACATAGACATTTAATTTCTCTTTTGAGTACCCAGAACTGTTATGGTCTATTTAAAATAGAAAAATAATTGATTTTATGCAGTTGTGTGCTTATTATGGTCTGATAATAGCCTCTTTAGAAAAACAAGCAATTGATTTGTAGTGTATGACTTTTTTCCTCCCACTCGTGCCAATTTTATGTAACTGGTATTATGTCATTGAATGAGGTGCTGGAAAGGATAAACACAGACTTTGGAGAGCCTGTGACAGCTGACCATGATAACCGGTATACTACCAAGCACAATTAAGTCTCTAACCTAGAGTTTAAAATTGAATAA
The DNA here is from genome assembly GCA_004024805.1 of Geosciurus inauris. Classification (NCBI taxonomy): domain Eukaryota; kingdom Metazoa; phylum Chordata; class Mammalia; order Rodentia; family Sciuridae; genus Geosciurus; species Geosciurus inauris. The sequence continues at coordinate 55,700 of PVHX01012297.1, forward strand.
ATATGTTAAAAACTCAAATATATATATATATATTTCTTTCTTTCTTTTTTTTTTCTTTTGGTACTGGGGATTGAACTCAGGGGTACTTGACCACTGAGCCACATCCCCAGCCCTATTTTGTGTTTTATGTAAGACAGGGTCTTACTGAGTTGCTAAGCGCCTTGCTATGCACCACTGAGTCTGGCTTAAAAACTCATAAGCATTTAAAAATGTATGGTTTGTGTGATTAAGAATCAAAAGCTAGCTGGGTGCGGTGGCACATGCTTGCAATCCCAGCGCTTTGGGAGACTGAAACAGGAGAATCACCAGTTCAAAGCCAGCCTCAGCAGCAGCGAGGTGCTAAGCAACTCAGTGAGACCCTGTCTCTACATAAAACACAATATAGGCCTGGGGATGTGTCTTAGTGGTTGAGTACCCCTGAGTTCAATCCCTGCTACCAAAAAAAGAAAGAAAGAAAGAAAGAATCAAAGCTGATTTTTGGTCTGAAGTTTTTTTAATAACCACCATTCTACTCTACCTAAAGTTTCTCTGCTCCTGCTGTTCTCATTCCATTTCTTCATAATTATTCCAGTTTTACCATGCTGTTTCAAGTGTCAGCTGAACTTTATCTTCTATTCCTCACATCCTTTATTTGATGTATAATAATAACATAATCACAAAACAGACAGCACTCTAAAATCTAGAGAGGGTCAATACTGAGATCCATAGCCAAAAGATCACTGACCTGGGGCAGCAGCCAAAGGAGAAACACTTAACTGGTGTTTTTGAGGAATTGCTGGAGGCTATGTAAAAACTAGAATGAGTGTGACAAACTCTTGAGAGTTCAGTCCTAGAGGGCTTTAGGGGGACCCCACACTTCTGTGTTGTCCCTCTGCAAACCCCACCAGGTTCTCAAAGTGAAGAGTCATGACAGATTCTCTAATAGTGCTTGTAGGGGAGGAAAAGAAGCAAATATTTTTAAATATGCTCAGAGTACTACATCTAATAAAATCTAACTATCTACTGAAAAGACCACAAAGTCTTATCCTACCTAGAGGAAGGACATATACCAACTCCAACTCCTTCTGTCCTTGCTGCCTTACTTAAGAGAGAAGGAAAAGGGAATTAAGAGATCTCCATAAAGATCAAAGCCAGGCACCACCAGTCCACTAAGAGACTGAGATTTAATTATAAAATTGCATAAAGTCTGCCCTTACCATCATGGTAACAAGACTGAGGAGTTGCAGGACATAGACCTTAGATAAGGAGAGATTTTAGGAAACCCGAAGACAAAGAGCGGAAAAGTTCAAAACAGAATTTCACATGAAAGACTTAATTCCTTCAGATTTTATTACTTGATACATTGTGTCTGGCTTTCAACAACAAAAAATTACATTAGGCAAGGAAATAAACCCATGGTTTATAAAGAAAAAAAAAGCAAACATCAAAACCAGACATACACATATTTTGCTATCATTAGACAAAATATCAAAAAGAAAAATAATAGATGTGTGAAGAATTATAAAAGAAAAGCTATATAATATGTAAGAACAGATAAGTAATAAATCAGGATTAAAAAAACTAAGAAAAGATTGAAAGGAAAGGTTTTATATTCACACACTTAACCTAAATAAATGATGGGGCCATGAGTGGACTGAGTGTGGTTGAAGATATGTCAAAAGAAACATTCCTAACTGAATTAAAAAACAAAAAGAAATTAAGTCACATTGCTGAATAAATACCCAAAGATTATAATAATAAAAATATGATCAAATCCTACTCACATTTCTCACAGAGTTAAGTACGCTTTAGAAAGAATATAAACTTCCCAAACTGTGAAGCAATTACAAAAGTTGTAATGCACATGTGTAATTACCGTAACAGAAGCAAATGAGAAGGGAAATGGAACCCATGAAGTATTAGGAGCAAAATCAAATGCTTAATACTTCTTCTGACACAAATTGATACAAAAAAATTTGAAACTAAACTAATAGTGTAGTAAGAAGCAAATTAAGTTTCTCTCTGTTATAGTACTTAAAAAAGGAACATTGACAGAAAATACAATGTACTTTGTTTCATTCTCCACCTGCTTCATCAGTGTGGAAAAACTTAAAATCATTTGATGTCTTTGACACTGAAAATATCATCAAATTGCCTTTTAGAATGACTACTGAATGTCAGATCCCTATTATTCCTCAAACATATGAGTAGGATTTAACCATATTTTTATTATTATAATCTTTGATTATTTATGATAGCAATGTGAGTTAATTTCATAATGGTCAATGTCTAGCCTAGAATAGGCGTAAAAAATAGAATCAGGCCAATCTGTTCCACCATTGTGTGTCCCCTGGACTTATTTAGATTAGTTCAAAACACGTTACATCTCCTCACATTAGCTTTAGTAAAACATTTGACCTTCCTTACTCATCTTGACACATGCTGTCTGCTTCAAGGCCTTGCAAAGTCTGGTTTATATACAAGTTTAATATCTCACTGGGATTTCCCAGTAAGTATTTCAACTTCAAAATACTTTTCTAGACAGTCTTTAAATGCTCTCTTCTCATCACAATGAAGCAGCTTGCATCAGATCAACATTTGTGAAAGAAGCACTAGAAATGCTAAAATAATTTCTTTAAAAAATCAGTTGGTTGAAGGCACAAAAGATCTACAAAGGAGGCCAAGATTTGAGGCAACAAGATCATAGAAATAAAGGGAACACATTTTCTTGTGAATAATCTAATGTCACAGAGAAAAATATATTCAATATGACTTCTGCATCCTATTCCAACCTAAGTGGCTTAGGACAAGAGGCAAAGAGGCCAAAAAAGCAAGAAGAAAGTGATGGTTTAGAGGCAGTGAAACTGAGTTGAGATTTCAACAATCTTATGCATATTGAGCAAATAAAACAAAATTAGTTCAAATCTATGGCACTGAGTTGAGTCTGATATTTGGAATTTGAGGGGACATTATCACAAAGAAAGGCAAAAAGAAAAACAAAACAATAAAATTTTGATGGAATTCAATATTCAGTGCTTCTTTTCACTACAAGAAACTTGACTGAAGACAGTGGAAAAGAGGCTGAGGAGTCATTCAGAAGGAAGCTCATTAGAAACTAAGAGGTAAGAAGAACTTTATCTGTCTTGTAGCTAAAGATATCAATACAGAAGGGCTCTGATAAACCGAAAGCTTTTAGTAGAGTTGAGTAGGAAGTTACATCCATGGTGAAAAAGTAAGCTAAGATTAGAACAATATCACAAAGATGAAAATAGGTTTTATTATTGTTAAATTTGGGTTTGCTGGAGTTAATTTACATATATTAAATTTCACCTTTTTTATGTGCACAGTTTCAGGACTTTAGATAAATGTATGATGCTGTATAATCCCACTTCAGTCAAGATAATTTACATTACTCCAAACAGTTTTCTCTTCCATTTTAGTCTCTCACCTGTTCAGCCCTGAACAACCACTGATGTATATTCTTTGTTATAATTTCTGCCTCTTCCAGAGTTTAATATGAGAAGAATTATGGAGGCTTTCAAGTCAAGCTCGGCTTCATGACATTTTTCTTTTGAGACTCATTTATGCTACTGGGTTGGGAATTTAGCTGATTGACAGAGTGTTTGCTTAGTGGGTATGAAGCCCTGGGTTTGATACCCAGCATTGGGAAAAAAAAAAGCTTTAAATAAAAGACGCTTGGCATAGCTCAGTGGAAGACCTCTAAAGCACCTTTTTTGGCCTGTGAGACTTTGAGTTTGACTCTAGCACTGGAAAGAAAGGAGAGAAACACATCCAGGCAGAAGGATGTGCCAGTAGTCTCCTTCCTTTTGTTCCTGCCTGAGTATATCAAGATTTTCTTATTTGATCATGTTGTTGAAACTCATTGTTTTGAGGCAACAATATTAAAATGACCCCCAAATATGTTTCTCTATAGGTCTTTGTGCAGATATTTAGTAACAATTCTCTTGGGAAAATATCAAGCATTGAGGTTACTAGGTCGTGCAGTAGGTCAGTGTTCAAGCTCTAAGAAAATGTTGCCAGGTATGGTGGCACACTACTATAATCCCAGTTACTCAAGAGACTAAGGCAGGAGGATCGCACTTGGAGGACAATGTGAGTAACTAAATGAGACCCTGTCTTAAAATTTAAAATAAAATAGCAGAGAATGTAGATATAA
>PVHX01012298.1:0-59845 GCA_004024805.1 Geosciurus inauris
TAATTCATACATTTAAAAAGTACAGTTCAAAGGCTTTTACTGTGGCCTGCCAAGATAAAAAAATTGTTACTGTGGTAAAATATGCATAAAATTGATATTTTAATCACTGTTAAGCATGCAGTTCATTTTGGCATTAAATACATTGTGCTGTTGTGCAAACATCTACACGATCCATCCCCAGAACTTTCTCCTTGTCCTCAATGGAAACTCCACATCCACTGAAAACCAACTCCCCACTTGTCTTAATGCCCAGCACCTGGCAACCATGCTCTAGTTTCTGTCTGTGTGATTTGGACTCTAGGTACCTCACAGAGGTGGAATCATCTGGTATTTGTCAGTTTTTAAAAAACATGTATCTTTTAGTTGTAGGTGGACACAATGCCTTTTTTATTTTTATGTGGTGCTGAGGATTGAGCCCAGTGCCTTATGCGTGCTAGGCAAGTACTCTACCGCTGAGCCACTACCCCAGCCCGGTACTTGTCCTTTTGTGACTGTGGATCTCACTTAGCACCATGTCTCCAAGGTTCACGCCTGTTGTAGCACGTGTTGGAATTTCCTTTGTTTTTCAGGCATGATACTATTTCATTCTATGTATACATCACATTTTGTTTATTTACGTTTGTGGTGCAGGGCACTGAACCCAGGGCCTCATGCATGCCAGGCAAGTGCTCTCCCACTGAGTCACATCCCCAGCCCACATTTTGTGATTCATTTATCTGTAGATGAACATTTGGGTTGTTTCTATCTTTTTGCTACTGTGTATAATGCTGGTATAAACATTGACCTACCAAGTTTTTAATTTAAAATGTTAAATAGCTAATATTTTCATTGGGTTTAAATACAAAAGAATGGGGACTCAGGCAAAAGTCTGGCTCCTCCTCATGCCCACAGCTGCCTGGTTGCATTCCCACCCACAACTTCATTATCCATTTCTTCTGTGTCCTTCTGGAGGCATGTGACTTCCCTTTCTTTTTTTCTTTTTTCTGGGTACTGGGTATTGAATCCAGGGGTGCTTGCTTAACCACTTAGCCACATCCCAACCCTATTTTTTATATTTTATTTAGAGAAAGAGTTTAGCTGAGTTGCTTAGGGCCTTGCTAAGTTGCTGAGGCTGGCTTTGAACTCTTGATCCTCCTGCTTCAGCCTTCCAAGCCGCTGGGATTACAGACATGCACCACCATGCCCAGCTTCCCTTTCTTTTTGACATGGACAATGCCTACTACAACATTTACCATGCTACACACGCAGCTATGCACCTGTTTTCCATCTTTTAATTTAACACTGTTTCTTAGAGCATTCTTGTTTCTTGTCACAGCTGCATCAATTACCATTGTATGGATGTACCACACTTTCTTTAACTCCCCCTAAGGACTGTCATTTAGGAGGTTTCCATTCTTGTGCTTTTAGAAATACAGCTGCAATAATGAATGGATAAACTTGTAGAAACGTCATTTTTTTTTATGTGAATCCATTTGTATGACACATTGCTCGTTCCTAGAAGTGGAATTAGTCAAAGATATTGCATGAGTAATGTGTATGTATTTAGCCAAATGTATATAGATAGATATCTATATATATCTCAGAATTACTCCTATGTATATGTGAGTAATATATTTAGACAAATTCTCCTCCATGGAAGCAATTCCAATTTCTGCTCCCATCAGCAATGCATGAGAGCGGCTGCCTGTGCGACCTTGCTAACAAGTACATTATCAAAGTTTTTCATCTTTTCTGATCTGAAAGATGAAAAGTATCTGGTATCCACACAAAGACTTAGCCAAGAATGTATATAACAGCTTTATTCATTAGAGTGAAGGACATTTGTACCAATTAAAATATAGGCTGTGAAGATCATGCAGTGCCCAGCCTGTCTTCCTCCTCTGTACCCACCATAGAGGGTCCATGGAGGACAGTGAGCCAGGGAGCTCCTCCCAGGAGCCACGACAAGGGGTCATGTGGACAGTGGGCAGAGAGGGTCATTCATACAGCAGAATCAGGGATTGCCTGTTTGGCCAGCTAAGGTACTTCTCTGTCAACCAGAATGTCGCTCTCCTTGTCTTTAATGGGACATGGTGTATGTGTTAGGGGGCCTGGGACTTCCTTGTGTTTTCCATTCTCCTCATTCCTGAAAAATATTGATTTACTAATTTTATTCCTACATTATTATTGTTTATTGGATGAATTCAACAATGCATTTTTAAAAAACTCACCAGATTTTGAGAATGCACATTTGAATTGAGCTGGATGTGTAACTGGAACAGACATCAGAATATGGCTTGATTTCATGGGTAGACTGAGGCAGAGACTGTTGGATTCCTGCTGAACATTCACCTTACTATCTTTACTCCATACTCTCTTGATCGTGGAATCCTGATTTTATTGGAGTGGTTAGAATTTGTCTAGCTACAAGTTCTGAATCACGATGGATTTACCCTAATCCAGAGGCCTTCAGGGAAGTGTCTTGTTTTCTTATATAAAGAGCTACTGCTGTCCTTCCTCTCCTTCCCACCTTGATGCAGGCAGGATGCTATCCTGTGACAATCCAGGGTGGTGGAGGACAGTGGGCAGAACATGAAAAGGAGCCTGGGCTTTTGGTCTCACTGGGCCAAATTCTGCAATTCTTACTTCCAGAGTTCTTTTTATATGATATAATTAAAGTCTATCGTTCCCACCACTCTTAATAGGAGTGTCTCGTTACTTAGAACTGAAAGCATTCCTAATAAGTACATTCAGATTGCCAAAGTCTAATTCCTTCATACTAGTGGGAGTCTTTACTGTCTTGGACTCTGAGCAGATCAGATAACCAATCCTAGGGCCCTCTCCCGGCTTTTCCTGAGGTCGGTCACCCAAACCACACTACTTTCTATGTAAGTTGTTGAGAACACTGAAGGTTTGGAAATTTTGTTCTACTTGCTAAGAAGTTAGCTCACCAGGGCTTCATGGATGCAGGTCAGAGACAAAGGACCTAATTACTTATTGCAGTGATGATAGCCAGAAAATGAACATGTGTGCCACTTCCCTGAGCCCCACGGATAACAAGAAGCCCAGATGATATCTGCATGTACAGTGGGTGCATTTCAAGATAGGACTTCAAGCTTAAGGACCCCGAGTCTTTTCTAGTGGGCGTCCGCCTGTCCGACTTCTGCTTGGAAGGTGTTATTTTTATTAAGCTGGAGGAGAGCAAAGCTGCCTGGCCTTCTGCTTCCAGGGAAGACTTTGTCTCTCTTTTCCAAGGTTGTCAACTCTGTAAACATCCTTGAAAAGAAAGTCTAGGACAAGAATGGTCAGAATCTCTGCTGTAAGATGTGCAGAGTGCTGGAGACCCAGAAAAACTGTCCCCAACATCAGTCTGCCTACTTTATTGCAAGTCATAGAAATAGACTCTGGCCCATGTAAGCAGAAGAAGGAACTTGCTAAAACAAGATGAAATACAGCCATTTTCAAGAACAAAACATATGACAGTATCTAATAAACTTGGAAAGGCTCAGGGGGTAGGACCCAAAGCTCCATAACTAGGAATGTCCCTCCTAGAACGCTTGCACATGGAAGCCAGGAGACATTGGTAAGAGGGTCTACAGCAGTGTTAATATCTTTGAAATAGCTCTACTCTGCCCACAGGGGAAGATACAAAATGTGGCACATTCCTTCAGGAGAATTCGATAGAGCCACAACAGTGCAAATGGCAGAATTAACAGCCATATAGATCATCCTAGAGGAATTCCATAATCATAATGTTGGATAAGAAAAAGCCAAGAGGACACATATTGTATACCACCATTGATGTGAGTTTAAGAATATACAAATTATTTATTCTGCCGGGCTTATGGTTATACATATATGTAGTAAAGTGTTAAAAGTACATGGAAATGGGCTGGGATTGTGGCTCAGCGGTAGAGCGCTTGCCTCGCATGCATGAGGCCCTGGGTTCAATCCTCAGCACCACATACAAAGCAATAAAATAAAGACATTGTGTCCATCTACAACTAAGAAAAAAAATTTAAAAAAAAAAAGTACATGGAAATGATACTGTTTAATTCAGGGCAGTGTTGCCTCTCTGGGGAGGTGCAAGTGGGAATTATCTGATTTGTCAAAGTTTTGCTCTTAAGCTTTACTGTCTGTGTGTCCTCTATGCCTTCTGTCTTGCTCACTAGATCCAGGCATTGTGTGAATGATACTGGATAGCCGACCGGAGTGAGAGGCATGCAGGCCTGCACTCCAAGGCCACTGAGCTAGGACCAAGGCGTAGAATTCTAGTAGATTCCAGTACAGAGCTGGCCTGGGGAGGACACCACTGCCTGCTGGGCCCTGGGTCCTCTGTGGCACCAGGGCCATGGGCTGTGGACATGGGCTGCTGTCCTTAGCAATGGCCTTCCTTTCCCCAGGGTCTCAGTCTTGAGAAGCTTGCAGGCAGAATGAGATGTGGACCTTGCCTCTCTGCTTTGCTTGCCCCATTTTCTAAGCTGAGGACAGGTGTGTTGGGCTGCAGAGCTCGGTTGCTTGGTGGTGCTGTACCTGCAGGGGAGCTGGGAGGGGGACTTGCTGGTACTTCCAGCCCCTTTAGTGGGATGGGCTGCAAGTAACCCCAACATTGGAAGGAAGTTCAGATTCTGTGTGATCCAGAAAATAAAAATGTGTATGATAAACTTGCCACATGGCCAGGCAGAATTAGTGAAGAAAGCATCAGAAGGGGGAGAAATAGGTCATGGAAACATGGAAGTGATGTTTTTCTAGAATACAGGAAAAAACCAGTAGGAGATAAAACTAAAACAGGGCAGGCTTTCTCAGGTTAAAAGGAGTACTGAAATCTCAATCTCTCTGCTCATGATTATCACCTAATTAGTTATTATTATTATTTTTTAATATTTATTTTTTAGTTGTAGGTGGACAGAATATCTTTATTTTATTTTTATGTGGTGCTGAGGATCGAACCCAGTGCCTCCCGCGTGCTAGGCGAGCACGCTACCACTGTGCCATAACCCCAGACCTAGTTATTATTATTTTTTTTTTTAAATTTTTTTTTAGTTGTAGATGGACACAATGTCTTTATTTTATTGCTTTGTATGTGGTGCTGAGGATTGAACCCAGGGCCTCACGCATGCGAGGCAAGCACTCTACCGCTGAGCTACAATCCCAGCCCCTAGTTATTATTTTTTATGAAGCCAAAATCACTTCCTTTATTAGACCATAAGCTCCTCAAAATTAAAGACCCGTCGCTCCCTTGGAGAGATGCCATGTTTGCTATGGGAAATCACACATGCACATTTGGGGCAGAGGAACTGAGCTGGAATCCTGGGTCCACTGCTGATCAGCTCATTAGAGTGGCCACACCAGGTGTTTTTCTGAGAAATGGAGCGTACACCCACTTCTCCCTCTGGTGAAGGTGACGAGTGACTTGAATATAATGGTAGCACAGATAGATGTTCAGCAAACATTTCCTTCTTCCCTGTTCTTCCCTGGGCCCCGCAAGCCCTCGGCTGGGGTTTAAGAACTGAAAGGACCTGGCTTCAGCATGGTGTTTGTAGATGTGTGTCTGCCCCTTCCGGTTGGCAGCGGCCATATGTGAGTGGCTCTGTCGCAGTTTTGGCAGCTTGGTGTGATTCTTCTCTTCCTAGACAGCCTCTAGGAGAATTCTGCGTGCCAGTACGACTTCATGGTCACTACTTCTCTTTACTCAAGAAACAATTCATTGAACAAATGGAGCACCAGATACACACTCAGCTCCAGGGGTCATCGATGTGGCTCTTGTCATCATGGTGCTGGCTGCGGCAATAGGAGGGACAGGTTTCTGAATCCAACCATCCCGGAATGGCAAGGGCTGCAGTGGAGATAAACACAGTCAATGAGCAGCGCTTGCGCCATCTGTCCCAAGAGTTGAACATCTGCCATGTTATCCTTTTGTTGTGCCATATAATTCCTAGGGTTTCTAAAAAAAAAAAAAGAATGTTCAGGTAATGATCGTTTAATTGTTCTATCAGAATATTTTGAGAAAATGACATCCCTACATATATTCCCCAACATACCCAGATTACAGCTTCCACTTACCTCTATTTACCTAGCCTCCGTCGTCTTTCCAGCTAGGAATTAGATCCCATTTCAAATTTCCTGCTTCGTGTTGTTTTGAAAGCGCTGTTCCCACTTTCATCTCCCCTTCTTCCTACTGAGAAGGATCATGACTAAAACAACTTCTGCTGAGAACTAATTATGAAGATGGCAGTGAAATTACTATATCAACAGTCTCATTAATCCAATCACTCGGGATAAACCCTGATGGAAATCAGTGAGGGCTGGAATGTGGTAGGAGACCACGTTACATGGAGCACCCAGGGACTGTGGAACCCAGCTGGCTGCCAATTCCGATGCCCCATTCTGAGAAAGAATGGAGAGAAGGGAAGGAGTGGACTCCTGGCAAAGCTTTGGCTGTTGGAAAGAGGCTGTGGAACTCAACGACAGTTCAAATGAGAGAAGCAGAGCGGACGTGTGGACCACACTCAGTGCCAAGCTCACTGCCAGCGTGGAAACACCAAGGGAAAAAAAAGGAAGTTGCAGAATAAAATGAAATATTTTGAAATCTGCAAAACAACCATGATATTTATATGTATATGTTCAAGCACTAAAATTACTAAGTGTACATGGGCAAGACAAATTCTGAATTCAGGACTGTGGTTATCCCTGGGGAGGAAGAAGAGATGGTGGAATCCAGGCCAGGGTTCACGCATTGTAGTGTTTCAAGTCAAGCAGATCTGACCATGTGTGAGGACAGAAGCTTTGCTGTCCCCTGGATGCATCACGCATGTTATAGTGGACCGAATGGGGAGGGACATCAATCAGCTACTGTCCATCTGAGGCTGGATTCTGAGGACCTCAGATGTTTCTTCATTCACCCACCACTGGGGCTTCCTCTCACTGAATAGTGAAAATCGTGCTTGGCCCCACCCTCCTTCAGGTGTTTCTGTGAAAATCCTTTACTTGAGGGGTAGGAATGAATCATTATGACTGTCGGGTGTTCTCCAAGCAAGGGATTCCTTAGAGCAGATGTGGTTGAGCTAGGAAAAGAAGATAAGCTACCAGAAGGGGACCTCTGTGTCCATACACAACAGAGTTAAGGCAGAGAAAACAAAATCCTTTTTAAAATGTGAAGAAATGCCTGGCAAACATCAAGAAAAACAACCCTAAAGCTTTCCCCGAGTTCCCTATTTCTCAACTTTAAGGCATTTCCATCCCTGAGAGCTTTTGTTGGGATCTTCCAGAGCGTACCATGCACAGGCTCCCTGGGTACGAGGGGAAGAGGGTGGGAAAGAAACAGCATCTGTAGTCACCTGCCATGAAGTGATCTGACGTCACCTGTAGCCCTTGAGGGCAGAAATAAGTGTGCAAGGTTCACTTGGCTGGGGGCTGTCTATCCAGACTTTCCCGTGGGGCACAGGTTGCTGGGGATGCAGGGTAGATGGAATTGTACCTTGGGGTCTCTGACCTTCAGTCTTCCCTCCAGAATTATAATTGTAGTGGGGGGAGAGAATGGAATGGTCCAAACTAATGGTCCCTGTTTTTCTGTAGGAACAAATCTCGTCTGGAGAGGAGTGCTAGGAGAAGCCAGGATGGGTGGGCATTCACCTTCCTCTGGGTGCACCCCAGCTTTTCCAACCTCTGCAAGACACCAGAGCGAGAGGCCATTACTATTTAGGCTGGGCCGTGGTTGAGAGAGCTGCTTTTGGAGAAGTAAATCCAGAGATGGAGTTAGTGGGTGAGCACTGTGGCCTTGCTGGTCAGATATGATTACATTTTGGGAATTCAGAGAGCAGCTCAGTAGAGAGAAAAATCTTCATTTCAGGCAGTTATCACTTTTCACTGTAGCATGTCCTTGCTGATGGTATCGAAAAGAAAAATAAGCAACCACAGGAAAAAAATGGTTTATTTATTTTTTTCTGAAGGTCTGTGTGGTCATTTTTCCAGCCTGGACTTGCCACACTGGGGTTGTGGAATGAGGATTGGATTTATTTAAGCTAGTGGAACCAATTGGCACCCCCGCATGGACCAGGGCACATGTCAAAGCATTGAAGAGTGAAATAGAGGTGTCGTAAGGCAGCTTTAGTGAGCACAGCCAGGTGGGGGTGGGGGTGGGGGTGGGAGTGGGGCTCAAGGTAGCAAGGAAGAGCTCTGCCTCCTATCTGGGTCCCGGATTCTTGTGCTTAGTGATGGCGAGCAGTGTGGACTTGGAGCTGAGAAGGTCCTGCTGCTGGCCAACCGGATATGGTTCTCTGGTTAGGTATGAACATAGGAGCTGTGTCTCAGGCACACTAGCCATTATCTTGATCAGATCGAGCCAGAATTCACACAGGTGTGCGTATGTGTGCGCGCGCGTGCACACACACACACACACACACACAATGTGCACATCACATAGTCAGAAGTATAGCCATGTCCACAAGGGAGTGCAGAAATTCTCCCTGCCTCCTGACATGGCCTTGCCCTCGTCCTGTGTCCTGCGGATCTGATTCAGTTTGCAGCTTCTTGCCAGCAGGCTGCAAAGGCCCTGGGTCCCTGCAGCTGGAGCTCCTGCTGCCCTTCTGGGGTGCGGTAGTCATGGAAACCATGAAGCCCAGCGGGTCAGAGCAGAGGCTGAGGCCAGACCTCAACCATGAGTCCTGGTTCTGCCAGCAAGCCCCATAGGCTCTCTGTGCCTGCCCCTCATCCTTTGGAAGGTGATAGTCCCACCTCTGAGGGCTGTCGACAAGACTGAGTGAAAGCCCTCAGAGGAGGCCTGGAAACTCAAGGCAGTACAGCAGTCAGCAACCAGAGTGGCCAACGCGACCTTGCTCCCCCTTTACCTTCTCTCCTTTGGCCTCAGGAATCTGATAGAGCCAGCCTGGAGCTGGGTGGGGGTGGTGTGCTGGGCCACAGCAGAGGTTCACTAGGTGGGGCCACCGCTTCCCCTCCCTCGTCCTCTTGCATCCCCAGACCGTGGCAGGGCTTGTTCTCAGCTCCGGGTTCTGGAGCCCCACTGCATGCTGGGATCAGGGCTCTTTAATTAAGCTGGAAAGCACAGAGTTTGACAGTGCCGTGCCCAGTTCCATCTTAGATCAGAGTGAAGGCCCCAAAGAGTTCTTCTTTGATTTATGGGCCCAAGAAGTATAATCTGGAAGGGGGGTGAAGAGAGAGAGAGAAAGAGAAAGAGGGAGAGAGAGAGATATTGATTTCACCTTGTCAAAAAGAAATGTCCGACAGAGCCATCCAAAGATAGAATGACCACACCTGGGACAGGATAATGTAGTCAATGGATGAAAGCTTCCTGGGAATGTTGCTGGACAGATTCCAGCAAGGGGCAAAAAAATAGGACAGGTGGTTTGAAGATCACATCATATTTCAGGCTCTGGAATCAGTAAAAGCCACTTGGCCCAGGGGGACACAAGTTTATTTCATTCATTATTTTATATCTTTAAATATATCACGTTCCCTTTTTCTATCTTAGAGCACATTTGAGTTCCATGGCAGCAGAGCCGAGCAGGCACACTGATTCCTGCCCTTTCCTCCTGCCCAATCCCTGCCTCTCTTACCCCTTCAGCTTTTCTTCTGAGGCACCTGTCATTTTGCCCAGTAAGGCTGTGAGCAGGGAAGAGTCACTTGGGACTGGAAACAACCTGAGTGAGATGTGTTTCCTACCTTCAAAGAAGTTTCTGTCTGGGATTGGTGGATCAACACATAGGACAGGGTGATCATTTCTTTTCTAAAAGAAATCATTTTTTTTTGCCTGAATATATTATTTTGTTAATTTGTAAGCATTCAGACAATGTTAAAAGTACATGATAATGGGCTGGAATTGTGGCTCAGTGGTAGAGTGCTTGCCTAGTACATATGAAGCACTGGGTTCGATTCTTGGCACCACATATAAATAAATAAAACAAAGGTCCACTGACAACTGAAAAATATTTTTAAAAATATACATGATAATGTAGAAATCCCTTGAAATACCTGCACCTTATGCATCAATTTTATATATGGAAAATATGTGAGTATAAAGTGATGTTACGAACATGGAAAGGAGAAAGTACCCATGGCATATGACAGCCTATGAGCTCACAGGGCGCTGGGTGCGGAGGAAGGTTTTCCCGGAGGAGGCCTCTGCTGCCCTCTCCTGCTGCCCTGCTCTGGGCCTTCCACCCTGCTTCTCCTGGTCCCGTCACTGCTATTTCTTTTGTTCCCACTTAGAAAAATGACTTTGCCTCTTCCCACTCAAACACCGACTTTATTGTTTCCAACAAACAGATACAAAAAGAGAACACTATAACAAAACCCCATACCCGTTACTCAGCTTCATCAAATCTCAATATTAAGCCACATTTGCCTTAACATTCTTTAGAAAGAAACCACACATCACAGACACAACTGAGGCCTCCCATGCGCCTTTGCAATCTTTTCCCCTTCCTCCCTCCCTCGCTCTCTCCCCAGAAGGCATCACGCTCATGAGTTCAGCTTTTGTCATTTCCATCCACGTTTTTTAAATTTTTTGGCTACATATGTTATATATCCATAAAAATTACAAAGCATCACTTTGCCTGTCTTGAAAGTTTATATAAATGGCGTTTGATTGTAAATGTCCTACTGCCTCTTCATTTTTTTTTTGCTCCACATTATTTTTGGGATTTATTCAAAGTTGATAGATGTAGCTCTGGTGTTTTCATTTTTAAATGCCATATGGCGTTCCAACGTCTGACTATAACACTATTTTCTTAGCCATTCTCCTCTGGATGAGCATTGGGTTATTTCCTCTGAGAAGGACTCATTTTGTTTTGTTTCTGTTACATGCCATCAATGTCCCTGTGCACGCCTTTTTCTGCACACATATAAGAGTTTTTCTAGGGCATTTATGGATTTTAAACTGGCCGACCAGAGGATGCACACTGTGAGCAGCACTGGATGTCACCAGGGTGCTCTCTGGAGTCCTGGCCATGTATACCCCTCTGTGCACCATGGGGCTTCCCGTTTCTCCTCTCTGCCAACCTTCAGCGTTAAGCCAATTGCCTGCGTGTGAGTGCTGCCATGGTTGTGGCCCCCTCCACTCACCTCATTGCTAGAGATATGGAGAACCTTCCTCTGTGTCCGTTGGCTACATGGGTTTTCTCTCCTGGGAAGAAGAAAAATGGCATGTCTGTCCATTTTTCCTGTTGGAGGTCACTAGCATCTTCCCTATGAGAGAGAGAAGAGCCACCCTGGCATCCAGGAGTTGGCTTGACACCATCAAGGAGGCCTGGTACTTTCCTGATGATTATACAAATTTCATAGAGCATCAGCCTCAGACAGGGCCACTCTGTGACCAGGAAGGATAGAGATTGAAACAAGACTTCTCCACAATTGTGTTTGAACACAGGCAACACATGAACATCACCCAAGCCACAGGATACCAGGCACCCTGCTGTGACAGGCAGAGTTCTAAGCTGACCCCCATGATTCTATTGCTGGCATGGACCCTCAGTTCTTCAACAAACATTCCTCTACGTACCATGCAAAAGGATTTCACAGATGTCCTTAAGGTCCTGTTCAGTCAACCACCAGGTAGGCAGATTACCCAGGTGAACTTGACCTAATCACACAAAACCTTATAAAGCAGAAGAGAAAATCAGAGGGACACCCTCAGCTTCCCTGGAGGAAAGCAAACTGCACATTGGGAACTGTCTGTGGGGATTGCTTGACCATCACTTCAGGGAGTCTCTGGGAGCTGACGGGGTCCCTGGATGCAAGGAAATGAATTCTGTCAGCAGTCAGTGTGCTTGGAAAGGGACCCAAATCCCAGAAAAGGACTGTAGTCCTAGCCTGAAGAGACCTTGTGAGAATCTTCCATGTCACATCTAGGCTTCTGACCTACACAAATAGACAGGTGAAAACACGCTTGTGTTGTTTTACGGTTAAGTTGGTGGTAATGTCACAGAGCTCAGAAGACAAACCTACCAACTGGCCCTGCTGACTCACGCCTTCCCCCAAACCACCTAGCGCAAGGCCCATCCTCCATGGTGCCTCATGCTGCGCACAGAGCGCCCTCTCCCTGACTGCAAGCTGAGATAAAACCAAGTTGTCCAGCCCAGGTATTCTCTGCTGGTCTCTGACCAGAGAGTACTGGCCCTGAATAGGGTGGGCAGGGCAGGCTCTGGGACACAGCATGGACCTGGAGGTCTGAGTTTTGGAATCAGCTTGGGCATTCACTGGCCAAGTGACATGACCAAATCACCTACTTCTTGGGATCTTGGTGTTCTCAACAGAGAATGAGGAGGCGTGAGGCATGGTCCCTGGGGCAGCCACACAGAGGAGTGGAGACACCTCTGGAGTTAGACAGTCTTCAGTTTAATCCACACTCTGCCCTAACTAGCTGTGGCTTTGGGTCAACATTCATCTTCGTGAGCACCTGTTGTTTCATCTCTAAATTGGAGCCGAGAAGCCAAACAGGTGTGGTGTGAGGATAAAATGAAATGCCAATTTCTTGAACTACAAAGAGGGTTTGATACTATCTACATATGATTTAAAGGCACACAGAATTTATAGCATTAAAACATATTGGGAGCAGAGAGGGTTCTGATGTAAACCAATGCTTGCCTTAATCACCTTAAGGTGCCAGCTATCGAAAGTATCTGCCAGCAGCTCGGTGCAGCCATGGGTGAGCCCAGTGCCAATAAGCATTCTTACCACCAGAAAGTCCACACGCATTTCCCCTCAGGACGCTGTCAGAGATTCCCAGAAGTTTCTTCTCCCCCTTCCTTCTTCCCCAAGGAGTTAGTTCAGCTCTGTGTCTTAGGATCATTGTGGCAGCCTTTGCTGGAATGTATGAAGTGTCTGTTAAAGCTCACATCACTCACACGCATGTGCAGAATCTCACCTGGATAACATCTCCAGGGGATCTCATTAGCTTTAAGGTTGATACCTCATTATTTCCTACCACTTACCTTTGGCTGCAAAAGCCCTCTTCTGTTCAGGTCTTCCTGGGACTCTGAAAGAGCAGAGGGGCTCTCACAGGCACAGATGGGTCCCATCCATGCGGGGTTGTGACTCACAGAGCTGCAGCTACAGGCTGGACTTTTGCTTATGGCTGCTCAGAGCTCTGCCAGACCTGGGTGCTCCCAAGCCAGGCATGCAAAAGGTGATGGTCTCTCAGGCCTCAGATGTGCAAGTGGCTTGTATTGTCTGTGAAGTGAGACCAACGAAGGACCTCAGAGTAATGTGGTGGCCCTGAAGGAGCCACAGTGAATGTGGCCACACCTTTAGCTCACCCCTAGACCTCCTGCGAGGAGACAGACTGGCCATCAAGATGCCCAGGCTTTGAGGAAAAGTGACCACCTCTTCTCTCCACTCCTCAGGCCTCTACCTGTTCCAAGTTATCTTGCCTAAACTTGTATTGATTAAGGATCTCCAGAGAAACAAAACCAATTGGTGAGTGGCTGATCTATTCCTGATTGGAAATAGTACACATGATTATGGAATCCGAGAAGTCCCCTGATGAGCAGTCAGCAAGCTGCAGACAGCACAGCCAATGATTTAGCTCTAGTCTGGGTCTGAAGGCCTGAGAACCAGGAGATCCGATAGTGTAAATCTCAAGCTGAGGTCAGGAGAAGACTGATGTCCTAGCTCTAGTGGTCATGCAGAGGGGACAGGGAGAGAGAAAGGAGATGGGAGGGTGGAGCGTGAAATCTCTTAACCTGCTTTGTGTTCTAGTCAGGCCCTCGGTGGATTGCACAATGCCCGCCCACACTGGGGAGGACCATCTGTTTTTGTCAGTTTACCAATTCTAAGGCTAATCTCATTCAGAAAAATCCACGCGTGCTGCTATAACAGAATACCTGAGCCTGAGTGATTTATAAAGAACAAAAATATATTTTCTCAGTTTTAGAGGCTGGGAGACTCAAGATGAAAGCACCAGCAGATTCAGTGTCTGGCGAGAGATGCTGTCTGTTCCCCAGACGGTGCTTTGTTGTTGTGTCCTCACATGGTGGAAGACAGAAAGGCTAGAGTGCTCCTTTCAACGTCTTTGGTCAGAGCACTAATCCGCCCACGAGGGAGAGGCCTTCATGACCTGTCACTTCTCTAAGGCCCCACCTCTTAACACCATCATCTTGGGGCTTAAGTACCAACATGTGAATTTTGGAGGGACACAAACCTTTAAACCACAGCGACCCTCGCAGACACAGGATAATGTTTAACCACATACCTGGGCAGCCTGGGGTGCAGACTAGTGGACACACAACATAAACCATCGCAGACCCCTTCTTCAGGGAGGACGTTTGTGTCTGGCCCTGAAATCTCTCGACTTCCCTGAAGGTTGTCTTCTGGTGCACCAGTCTAACTCTATAGACATGTTTACATTTATTTGAATCTAAGTCATCACTAATTGGTTATCTTGGAACCTGAGCAGTAGGCATTACCTTATGCGCTGGGGATAAAATGGGGAAAAGACAACACCTGCTGCTATCAAGAGGCCTGCACAGTGGGGAAGGGGGAGAGAGAGCCCACGATTGTGTACAAGAAGAAATAATGTATTTATAGAATTTGATCTGTGCAAGAAGGAAATGCATAGATGAGTGGGACGGGTGTAGGGAGTGAGACAATTACTGGGGGGCTGGTGGCCAGGTTAGAAGTCCTGAGGAGCATCAGAAGGGAGGTGAATGCAGAATGGAGGGCACCATGCTTGCAGGCAGGGAGGGGTCAGACCATGCAAGTCCTCGTGGGAACTGACAAAGGCTGCCATGACACAGACCTCAGACCTGCTGGCTTAAACAACATACACTTACTTTCTCACAGTTCTGGAGGTGTTTTGGTTTGAATCTAGAATGTTCTCCAAAGCTTCAGTGTTCAGAGGCAAGACTTCTGGGGAGTGACTGGATCATGAGGGCTCTAACCTCATTAGTGGATCAGTTCATTGACTGACATCTGAATGGACTGTGGGAGGCGGGACCCAGTTGTAGGAAGCAGGTCACTGGGGGCGTGTCCTTGGGGACTGTATCTTGTCCCTGGCACCTTTCTGTCTTTCTCTGCTTCCCAGCTGCCATGAGCTGAGCAGCTTTCCTGTGCCACAGCCTCTTGCTATGATGTTCTGCCTCACCTGAGGTCCACAACAATGGAGCCAGCTGACCATGGACTGAAACATTTGCAACTGTGAGCCAAAATAAATATTTGCTCCTCTAAGCTGTTTATGTCAGGTTTTGGTTGCAGCCCTAAAAAGGTGACTCACACAGGAGGCTAGACAGCCAAGATCAAAGTGGGCAAGGTTGGTTTTTCCCGGGACCTCTCTCCTTGGCTTGTGGATGAGCACCTTCTCCGTGTGTACTGTGTTCTGATCACTTTTCTCCACACTGTCTCTGAGCACCTCTTCTTATGAGGACACAGACATTTTGGATTAAGGCCCACCCTAAACAGCCCTGTTTTAATGTAATCACCTCTTTAAAGCCCTTGGAGGTACTGAGGATTAGGTACTGAGGCTTAGGGCTTCAACATGTGAATCTGGGGGGGACACAATTCAGCCCCTAGCAGTGCTGCAGGCTTTGGGCAAGCAGGTGTTTGGATTAAATTCTTCGCCTGACTGATCTGAGGGAATTAAGTTATGTGCACGGATTGACAACATGGAGCAAAGGCTGGGCTGATGTCACAAAGTGCCCCACAAGCCATTGATGGCTTAAGAACCAGGAGTTGAGCATTCTTCTCTTGGGTTTCATTTGGGGTGGCAGGCGGCTTCTACCTCATGACCTCACCGTAGGCTTCTGCCCAGACTGGCAGGTGCCATTCTCTCAAGTGACTGAGAGTTGCACATAATCACTTTCAACTATGCTCCTCAGACTTGTGCTCATTCCCATGGGCTCATCTGGAACAAACTGGAAGATTCTGTCTCTAGATGTCCAACCATGTGTCCACAAAAGAGGGGAGAAAAAATTCTGGTGTTGTGGAGGGCAACTGGCCTGGCAAAATCTCCACATTTTATTCTTCAGTGATGTTAGAAAAGAGCACACCTTCATTAATATAATTTCTCTGTTAATTTATTAAAATTTCCATTTGTTCCCAAGGGTTATCTGTAAAAGGAAAATGTATCCCATTCTTCAAATGAAGGCTTGAGCTGAGATTTGGGGCTGTTGATGGGCGGGGGCTTGTCAGGAGATCTGAGCTCAGAAGCCTGGCTCAGCTACCAAGGGCTGTAAGTTAATTGAGCGGAAACAATGAGTTAGTCAATTGTCATTCGAGTCAGACCATACGTCTGACACACTAGATCATCGAAGCCAAGGCATTCTGGGAAAGAATGATTATCCTCATTCATTACGTTCAGAGTCTCCAGACACTTGAAAAACGCTAGATTACAAAGTTGCTGGGGCAGAACCTGGAAAAGATAAAGTCATAATTGAAAGTTACGTGATATATTTTCAATGAATTCAACTTTCCACTTCCAGGCATGTTAAGAAATTTCAAATAATTGTTTCTGGCCAGAGCTAAATTTAGAACCTCGGAGATGGACGGTTCTGTCTGCTCTTGCCCAAGTTGTGTTAAGGGCTTCCTGCTGTTAAACAAGTGCCACCGCTGAGCACCTACTGTGTGCATGCTGCTTCAGGCCCTTGGAATTATTTTCTTGAATCCTTGCAGTCCTCCTGGATGTGGTTATCAGGTTTACTAAATAAAATACAGCATGCTCAGTTACATTTGAATTTTATATAAATAATAAAGCTTTAAAGTAAAATTATGCCCTCAATATTGTAGGAGATATACTTACACTAAAAAGAAATTTATTTATCTGAAATTCAAATGTAACTGGACAGCCTGCATCCTCTGGCAACCCTACCTGGGAAGTAGGTGGTACTGTCCCTGTTTTTCAGAAGAGGAAATGGAGATTCATGGAGTCTTACTTGGATTGTGCAGCCAGGAAGCCTGGAGCAGGGTTTACACATGGTTTTCTGGATTTAAGAATCCTTTAGCCAGCTCCTTGTGCTATTACATGTGTGTCCCATGCAGTCTGCTTGAGCCTGGCCACCCTGCTGACCTGGCCTTCTCTTACCTCTCCTGTGCTGGCTCAGCTCCACCAGGACCTGTGCTGGGGCAGGGGCCATTTCTGTCTTCAAGAAGATCCTGTCCATGAGAGGTCAGGCAGGTATTCAGCTAATAATAGCATTGTTGTAGGCTGTTAATACCGCAGACTGGGTAGCTTATAAAGAATAGAGATTTATCCTCACAGTTCTGGAGGCTGGCAAGTCCAAGGTCAAAGGGCTGCGTCTGGTGAGGACCTTCTTACTATATCATTTGAGTCAGAGGGCATCACATGAAGAGAGGGAACAAGCCAGAGAGGGAAAGAGGCTGAACCCTCCCTTGAATACCTAGCCCATCTCGCGATAGCTAACCCACTCCTGTGATAAAGGCATGAAGCCTTTCATGAGGGTGGACCTCATGACCCCCGACACTTCCCACTAGGCCGTACTTCTTAATACTGTAACGATGGCAATTAAATCTCAACATGAGCAATGAACATTCAAACGATGACAAGTACCAAGTGATAAGTGTAGGGACCCACCAAAGATCTAATTCGTTCTGTCTGGGGGGCTAAGGAAGGCTTCATGGGGCAGGTACCATCTCAGACGGACCTAGAAAGACAAGCAGCTGTTAAAGTGGAGTGAAGAGGATACAGAATGATGAGCTCCGCGGAGGCCTGGTGAGTCATCTGGGGACTCAGGAGACGCAGTGCTCAAACTTTCTGGACCTGCACATCACCTGGGGCTCATGTTCCATGCTGGGTCAGCGAGCTCAGGAGTCTGTACTTCTACCAGTAGCCAGGTGACTCTGGTGTGGGCTCTCCATCCATCACACAGAGAAATACAGCTCCAGGGGGCACCTGGAGATGAGGCAGAAAGGGCTCGCTGGACCAGGTAAAGGAATTTTATGCTTCTCTGAGGAGTCAAGATCATATCGCATATTTATGTATTATTTTTGCAGTGCTGGGGATTGAACCCAGGGCCTCGCTCATGCTAGGCAAGCACTTTTCCACTGAGCTACCCGCCAAGATCTCATTTTAAACTAAAGACAACTTAAGAGTCCCTTCAGAAAAGATCAAGACAAAGTCTTCCAAGATCAAAATAGGGGTTTAACTTTGAAAGGATTTTTTTTCTTTTTCTTTTTTTTTTTTGGTACTGGGGATTGAACTCAGGGGTACCTAACCACTGAGCCACACCCGCAGCCCTATTTTGTGTTCTATGTAGAGACAGGGTCTCACTGAGTTGCTTAGCGCCTCGCCGTTGCTAAGGCTGGCTTTGAACTTGCGATTCTCCTGTCTCAGCCTCCCTAAGTGCTGGGATTACAGGTGTGCACCACCGTACCTGGCTTCAGATTTTCTTTTTGGTGAAATACTTGGCTGATAGTGTCAGGAAATTGGTGAATGATTCTTTTGGGCTAAAGAAACAAGCATGTCTGCCTTGATAATCCAGTGGACATGTTATAACTGATCATGTGATTTTCATTTCCTAATTTACTTGTTTAAAAGTTAATTTTTATCATAAATAAGCACACATTTATATATAAAATTAGGAAAACATTGAAAGATAGAAGAAAAATTCACTCCTTATTTTAAACAAGATCTTTTTCTTGGTTTTAAAAGGTAGAATTCTTTATTCTCTGATATTACTTCCAGTTTGGACTGACTCGATATGCAAATGTCCCCAGCTTATTTCAGGAAATGTGATTTTTGCCCCCCTGGAACAGACCTGAATTAATGACCTAGTTTAAATTACATTCAATATGATAAATATCTATCGAATGCCTGCCATGGGCATGGTGCTGAGTTAGAGCCTGTGGCGGTTACAAAGATTAATAAGACACAGCCCTTGACTGGAGCGGTTGTGGACTAGGGAGGGAGCCAGACCTGTGTAGAACAAGACGGAAGGATACCAGAGAGGTCGACCCAGGGAGGAGCCAACACCAGCCGGTGTATGGAGGGGGTACTGAAAGGAGGCTGTGGCCTCGGACTGAACAATTTGCAGAAAAGAAAGCAAAGGTGTGAAACTGTAGGGAGCTTGTCTCCATGAGGGCGGCTCTCTTGGCTCCAGTATAGAATGAAGTGCAGAAGCGGCATCTGCTCTTCACAAAAGAAGGGGAGAGGGAGAAGGAACAGGGGCCACGCTTCCTAGAGGCTTTGAAAAGCAGAAAGGTCACTGCCACTGAGATGGCAGCCAGAGACGGAGGAGGAAGAGCAGGGAGCCTGATGTGGCAGTGAAGGAGGGAACTGTGTGTCTGCCCGCGTGGGCAGAGAGGGTGACTTTGGCAGTTGGTCAATGGAAAACATTTGATAAGGAGAGATTCTAAAGTGGATTCCAGGAAGCCTTCACTATGATATACCTTCTAAAATCTGGAAACATCTTTTTCCCACCTCTAAGATTATTCCTCAAGAATTCGGTGTTGGACTTTGCTCTATTTGGATGAGTTGACATGCAGAGTCAGAGGGACCAAATACAGTGTGACTTCCTGTATGATTTCTAATATTGGGCCCTGAAAACTTTCAATTAGTTGGGTCTCCTACCCCAGGAGGCAGTTGTTGTTATGAATTCTGTGTTTCTTATTCCCTGGCTTTTGAAAAGTGAGTTCACTTCGTGTGGATGTGTCCTGGACACCACTTCCTTAGCTGCCGTGAAGTCTGCCTTTTGAGGTTAGTCAGGCAGAAGACCTGCCTGCCCTCACTCCAGGAGGTCTCACCTTCATCACACTGGCCAGTGTGCAAACCTGGCTTTGCTCCGGAGGGAGAGCTTTCCATCTTCAAGCTTCTGCAGCACACAAACACCTTTGGAAAGACGGTAAACAATCCAGGCCGGGAGCACCTCCCTCCCAGGACCTGCAGTAGTGTGTGCTGGCCCTGGAGCAGTGCTTTCCGGCAGGAATCCATCTGCAAACCAGACAGGACAGACCCCTGCTGTCAGCAAGCTTACTCTGTGGCTGGAGAGACAGGACACAGGTAAACAGACTCAGCAGATTGTGCCTAGTGGCTGAAGAGACATGAAAGCGTACAAGTAGAGCTAACTCAGGACAACGGCCAGGTGAGGCTGTTCTAAGGAGAAGACTCCTAGGTTGGGAGAATAAGGCTCCTGGGTGGGGAAGCACACCACAGCCAGAGGGAACAGCCTGACCAGGGCTCAGAGGCAGGAAGCAGCAGGGAGCACTGTGGGGCTGGGAGGCCAGACTGTCCGGTGAACAGTGAGCTGGGAGAAGAGGAGTAAAGCCTCGAGTGGTGGGGAGAGTTTGGGTCTCGCTGCAAGTGCACACTGGAGGGTCCAGGGTTTGCAGTTTTACCAGGCTCGCTCGCTGCTGTTGCAGGCAGGATTGGAGGGCTCCTTAAATCATTGAAGCCTTGCCACTTGGGATTGTGCTTTCCGTTCATTCGCTCCATCTGACATCCCACAGGCTTTGCCTTCCATATTCTCAAATTTAAAACCCACCATTAAATTTGATCATGGAGGCTTCCTGTGGCTCCTGATAAGAACACGTCGCTTTTCCTTCTGTTCTCCTCTCAGGCACTCACGTGGGCCCACTGTGTGCTCATTCCAGTCTGTCCAGCGAGGGCTGCAGACTCCTTCAGGAAGGAAAGGAGACGAGAAGCCAGATGAGCCGCTCAGACTCTCCGTGGCACCAAGCGCGTTAGCCCGCGGGCATGTCGGAGGCCCTCGCCTGGAGCTGTCCTAGCGGGCGCACGGGGAAGAAGCTTGGGATTTAGTTTCTCTGGAATAAAGCATAGTGAAGACATGCGCTTGAGCCTGCACGTTTGTCCCAGGGCTTGATATAGATTTGGCTGTAGGATTTGTGGTGGAGGAGGGGCCAGCTCTAAAGCTGGAGACGTGGGGTGGGGTGGGGGGTTCTGCACTAAGTTCAAAGGATACACAGGTTCTCACACACTGTGCCACAGCACGCGTCAGGTCGCTTGGCACACTGACCCTGGGAACCTTTGGGTTGGGGTTCCCACACTGTCCACACCTCACAGGGAACTTCCTTCTGCCTCTTGGAGAAGCCACACCCTTTCTTTCCTTTCTTTTCAAAGGGACATCCTCTTTGTCCTTCCCGTAGTAGCTTGGAAGGCATCTGCTCCCACACTCCCATGGGTCTGCCCAGCTCCAGGCCCCTGTTCACCTCTCCCCAGGAGCTCTTGTGTTTCTGGCTGCCTTGCCCGCAATGAACACCCAGGACTTCCGTGCTTCTCCCTTTAAGACAGGGCACATTTGTGCTGGCTTAGAGTCTGTTTTCCTCCCTGGGCACTGACTGGGGGGGGTGTGTTTTATCCACACTTGATCGTTCTCTGAAAGTGTCCTTTCACAAAATAAAATGGCTTTCCTGTTTTTATCACTCTCTTCATCAACTTGGGGCCTTGTCTGTCTCCTGTATCATTGTACCTCAGCACCTAACACAGTTCCTGATGTCAGGAGAAAGAGATAAGCCTGGGAGGATAGGGACAGGGGCCCCTGGGTGACTTCCTGGGCAGCACAACACAAATAGCACCTGCAGATATTTGCTGAGAAACTTGCAAAAAGGCCATTTTTTAAAGCAGGACCTATGTGATAGGGGTCGATGCCTCTTGAAAGAAGGAAAAATACCTGATTGATATTTTGATTGGACTAAAGCCTTCATGAATACCTTGTGGATACCGAATGCCTTACCCAGGATTGGGCAGGGGGCTGACTTCCTTAAACCTATAGATCCATATAAACCCCCAGACAATAGTTACTCCTTGGTATCTCCCTCTTGGGACCCCTCCCTCTTCGGGACCTCTGCTTTCTATTACTCTAATAAGTCTTGTACTTTACCTTTGTGCCTGTGGATTTTATTCTTCAAATTCATGAGACAAAGAACCCAGCCCCATGGCCCGTGCCATATCAGCATGGAGCCCTCACCTCTGATGGTGTGAGTGAGGCACAGGTGTGGTGGAGAGGGGCCGCTGGAGGATCATGCGGGCCTGTGCTCGCCTCCCAGCTTCCCCTGCAATGCATGGGATCTTGGCCAAGTTTCAATGTCTGGGAGCCTTGGTTTCTTGATGCATGAAAGAAAAAAAATGCAGCTGGTCTAATGATGCTCTGTAGGATCACCGTGAGACTCAAGGAGGTAATAGAGGTAACGTGGGTGTTGGTTGTTATTTTCTCGCAGCCTGCTGAGTGTCCCCTCCCCTCCTCTCATGGCCGTGGGGTTCCTCGCCTGGAGGATGATATGGCAACGCTCCTGTCCTCCCCTTGGGGAGACGCTTCACTTGCCAGAATCCAGACCCTTCTTCCTCAGGGGCCTCCCTGTTGGTCATTGGGTCTTAGCCCTGCCCGGGGGTCTCATTTTCACATCCTGTTAAGACAGGAAAATCGTCTCTTCTCAGTGTCGGGAGCCCTACATCGGCCCTGTGTTGTCACAGCTGAAGGGGATTTTCCTCCCAAGGCCAGAAAGCAGGGCAGCTGGGTTCCTCTCTGGAGCCCTCCTTGACCTCCACAGGGTCAGGCCTGAGCTGACCTGAGGGACTGTGAAAATCTCCCCGAGAGAGCCTGGTGTGACAGAATGTCCAGGTGAGCTGGCTTTGTTTCCAAGTAGATCTGTCTGGTCTCCAGAACACCCATGGCTTCCCTCTGGGCTCTAGAGGGCCTGGGTGATGTTGCTGGTGGTCTTCAGGGGCGGATCCTGAGGTGGGTGCTTCTTATAGAAAGTGTGGTGTCCAGGACCATCCAACACACTGGAACAGCGACCTAGGGAGGATGAACTGGAGCTCCCGGCCACAGTTCTCCTCACTTGCTGCAGCTTCTCCACTGTCCAGGCCCCTCTGTGCATAGCTTGTTTTCATCTTGGGCCCACGGGTGCCAGAGGAGCCTATGTGTCAGGTCAGGGCTCCCCAGAGCATGAGAAATAGAAAGTTCAGTGGTTCCTTTTCAGAATATAGTATTTAGCCTTAATTGGTATTTAAGATCCAACTGTAGCAATTTAAACTATAGCCCTTCCCTTTGCCTGTGCCAATTTTATAATTAGCTAATTTTGTAGATTGTAACCCCAAGCTCCTCCTATTAGCATGGTAGTAGGGAGAAAAGCATGCAGACTGCCTGGCCGCACATTGGATTTCTCGTAGCACCTTGGTATTTGTAAGAGGAATAGAGCCAGGATGATAGATCTCTCCCCACCCCCATCACCATCACCATCATCACCCACCTTGCATCTATTTATCACCTATCATTGT
Source organism: Geosciurus inauris (assembly GCA_004024805.1). NCBI lineage: Eukaryota > Metazoa > Chordata > Mammalia > Rodentia > Sciuridae > Geosciurus > Geosciurus inauris. The sequence continues at coordinate 23,177 of PVHX01012298.1, forward strand.
CTATCCATCCATCTATATATCATCTACCTGTTTACCTACCGACCTCTCTATCCATTTATCAGTGATCATCTACCTACCTATTAACTATCCATCATCTATCTTTTGTCTATCTGTGTGTCACTGATTATCTATCATCTGTCCATCCTCATTTATTTTAAGGGACTGGCTCCTGATGGTGAGAGCTGGCAAGTTGAATCTGCAGAGCAGGCTGGCCAGCAGCAAATTCAGGGAACAGCTGACATCACAGTGTCGTGTCTGAATTCTGTGGGGCAGTGGGCTGGAGGCTCAGGTGAGGTTCCACCTTGCAGTCTGAGCAAAGTTCCTTCTTCTGGGGAAAACTCAGTCTTTGCTCTTAGAGCCTCCAACTGGCTGGGAGAGGCTCACCCACAAGGTCTACTGATTTACTACAATCGCATTTAAGAAACAAACTCTAAATAATGAATTATACTGGTAGTTGACCAAACAACTGGTCTTGGTGTTGACCAAACACCAGAGCCTCGCCAGGTCGACATGTACAATTAAACATCGCAAAGGTGGTGTCACTCCAGAATCTGTGGCTGCTGTCCTTATTGCTCCTCCTTTCCCCTGTCTGCTCCTCAAAATTTCACTATAGTTTCAAAATAATTGTGAGCGTGTCTCTGGCTTCCATGCTTTTCCCACTGCCCAACCTGCTCACATGCCACCTATGAGATCCCAGCTCTTTGGAAGATAAACCACGTGACCCTGAATACTCTGCCTGCTACATCTGCTCAGACTGTCCCAATCAACTCTTTAGGAAACCTGAACCAGATCATCTTTGCAAAATGTGTCACATGCCAACAACACAAGGAGAACTAGTATTCAATATTCACTGAATATTTACAATTGTGACTTAATAGGTTGTAGATAAAATTCATGATACAGTAGCATCGTATGTTCCTGCGTTTGTGAGTATACAATGGAATCTTTTAAGCAGTATGATACTACATTTATGATAGATTTATGACAGTTCTTGTGTAAATTTTTTTGTAAATTTGAGAGCTATTTTAAAGATGCTATGTTTTTGCTCTCAGCGTATTTATTTATTAATCTCCAGTTATAACATCATTTCCACAAGTTACACATGCTTTAAGATGATCTGCTTTATGGGACTGTTCTCCAGAATTCATTTTGGACAGGGGGCAGGTACCTAGGGACCCTTTACAACTGACCTTGGAACCCCTCTCCTACCTGCCACTGTCCATGAGGGCGCTGGCAGGGCTGGAGGCCCCATTGCTTCTGGTGTTTACAGACAGAAGTCCAGCTGTCTCTTGTTAAGTGTTTGTCCTGAGGATCAGGCCAACATGGAATGTTTGCTTTATAAGAAATTTATGTTTTTCTTGTTTTTAGAAGGAGCTTTCACCTAACACCCCTGAACATTTTCAAATGAAAAAGAGTCTTCAAACAAATCCTCTAATTCAGCTTTCAAGAAAAAGCCCCTGGATCCTTGTTGACTAATTTATTTTGAAAGAAGCTTTCCAGGCAAGGCCTCCTGAAGAGCTTCCTGCAGGGCGGAGCTTTCTGAGTCTGGGAGGTGAAGGTGGAGCGTAGGAGAGAGGAGGGGGGAGGGAGGGGTCCCGGGGGTTTTGAGACACAGAATTGGAATGAGGACAACTGTCCTTGCCTGGAAGCCTTCGGGAAGGAAGAAACTTGGCCTTCAGCCTGGAGCTGAGTTTGTACTGGGCAGGGGCGTTAGTGCTGGTGGAGTGGGCATAGCCAGAAGGGCCGCTGGGGAATTGAGCCCCAGCAGTGCAGCTGGCCAGGGTGACCTTGGAGAGAGATGAGTCAGGTAGAAGGACATGGACATGATTTCTTTAGAAATTCCAGGGAGAGGAGTCCAAGAAGTTTCTGAGATGGTGCAAAGGGGGAAAAAGACTGTGTTTGGGAGGAGTAAGCCAGTGAGCCTGGCTGGATCTGGGAGCGGGGATACAGGCAGAGTTTGGCTATTGGGATGATGACAGCTCAGCCTTCTTGCTGGTGACCCTCCCCTTAAAGGGCCTATCCAGCCAGACCCAGGACTAGACTGGTGCCCCTGGACGCCTGTCTGGTTCTCCATAATGTCTTGGCTGGAAAGGTTGGAACAGGCAGACCTGCTGCCCAGGCACCACTAGGAGAGACTGCTCAAGCAGGGTGTGTATGGATAAGATGTGTTATTTCCTCCTTGTTTTAGGATATGGTTTCCTTCCAGTGGGGCTTTTAGAGAATTAAGGACAAGTTTGTGGTAGGTACCCATTCACTCCTGTGGTCTTCCTGCCTAGGAATGTCCCTAAACTCAGATCAGGAATTGTGGAGAACAAGGGGGTGGGGTAGGGTTTGCCTGTGGTGGGTTTGCCTGTGGCAGGTTTGCCTGTGGCGGGTTTGCCTGTGGCAGGGTTTGCCTGTGGCGGGTTTGCCTGTGGCAGGGTTTGCCTGCCTGTGGCGGGTTTGCCTGTGGCGGGTTTGCCTGCGGCAGGGTTTGCCAGCTTGTGGCGGGTTTGCCCGGTCCTCCACGGTGCCAAGTCCTTCACATGCTTATCTTCACACTATGTCACCAGGTTGACTGTGGGATCCTCATTTTGCATGTGAAGAAACAGAAACTTCAATAGCTGGGTTCTGAGCCAACTTGGAAATCTTGACCATGAGCCAAGCCAAGGCAAAATTTAGACTCAGAATTAATTCAGGTTCCTGTGGTCCATTACTTCTACCCAAGGGGAAGAGAATCAGGAAAACTCTTGCTCTTAAAGTTAGCCATCCTGGGGGTTGGGGTTATGGCGCAGTGGCAGCATGCTCGCCTAGCACGCATAAGGCACTGGGTTCGATCCTCAGCACCACATAAAAATAAAATAAAGATATTCTGTCACCTACAACTAAAAAATAAACATTAAAAAAAAAAGTTAGCCATCCTGTTAAAATTTCTTTCTTTTATACATATTTTGGGGGAGGAAGGGACTTTGAAGTAAGGAAGAGACTCAGGCTAGAAGTTTAGGCTTTGGAGAGCATAGTTGTGTTGGCTCAGGGCTCTTAGGACAGGGCTCACAGAGCTTTGGTCAGAAACACTACACGTACAGGGTGAGACCCTGAAACGCTCAAGATGAAAAGACACAGAGCTTTGGGAATGGGGACATAATCCATGTACCCCTGCCCATGTTCTGCTTATATGGAAATTGGTCCATTTGCTACATAGAAGATGGAACTCTACACTGACAGCTATGATGAAGGAGTCAAGAACTGGTTGTGACCTGCACCTGTTGAGAGAATGTCTTTGCTGTTACAATTTTAAATTTTAAGCAGCTTTACTGATTATATAACTGACTGCAACATCTTTTTCTAAGACAGAGTCTCACTAAGTTCTTAGGACCTCACTAAGTTGCTGAGGCTGGCTTTGAACTTGCGATCCTCCTGCCTTGCCTTCCCTGGGCTGGGATTACAGGCGTGCACCATGCCTGGCTTAATATCTTCTTTCCATTCCTCCAGTTTTCCCGTGGCTCTGTAGGTGCTGGCTGATTAACAGTTGCACAGATATAACCACTGCCCTGTGTTTTATCAGTTGTTATTTTTTCAAACCAATTCCTGAGTGTTAACATCATCTACTTGATGTTATTTGTACTTTCAGAAGAGTCCAGCATTTTTATTTATTTTTATTTTCTTTATCATTTCCCTAAATTTGGAGGGGAGCCATGGCACATACTGAGGGCAACACTGGAGTTCTTTTCAAGCTTTTCATTCTATATATGAATCATCACCAACTGCTTTGTACAAATCATCTTTCTTTCTTTGGATTTTCTTGGAGGCTGTTACACAAAGTGGAATTACTAGGTTTAAAAAAAAAAACCACTTTCATAGATCTGACTAGTTCTGTAGTATTTTTTTATATATATATATATATATATACTAGGAGTTGAACCCAGAAGAACTCTACTACTGAACTACATCCTCAGCCATTTTTATTTTTTTATTTTGGGACCGGGTGTCATTATGTTGCTGAGGCTGGCCTTGAACTTGGAATCTTCCTGCCTCAGCCTCTGAGTCACGAGGATTATAGGTGTGTGCCACTGTGCCCACCCAGCTCTTTGGCAGAATTTTGTGAACCTCCCCTTTCATCCCCTTCACCCAACAAAAGACATTTTGGTCCTCCTTGAGGATAGCCTTTTTCCACACTGGGAACTTCATCATAGTCACAGAGAATTTGGAAGCCTCGATTCTAGTCTCTTCTGCCATGTTTTGTCCAAATCATTTAGGTTTCCCTCTCTCTCTATAAAATGAAGCCATATTTATGCTTCCCATTCCGACAGAAGATCAGTTAAGTTGAAAATGTGAAGATGTTTGAAAATGCCAAGGACTCTGCAAGAGAAGAGGGCTCACTGTATCTGGGGACTTGTGCTATGGGCCGAGGGCAGGGAAGCTAACAGGACTTTTGTGTCAAGCATTTCACGACTTCACCTCGCTTGGTCCAGGCTCCTTGGATCCTTGTTTCAGCCTGAGGCAGGATCTGCCTTCAGTACCCGAGGAAGCTAAGGTCCAGAGGCAGAAGTCCGTTCCCCAGTCCCCCAGGACTGTGACCACCGTGGCTTGATGCCAAGCCCCGGGTACATCTCCTGTCAGGACCCTGCAGGACATCGTAGCTTGTTGGACATCGTAGCTCACAGTCAAGCCTGAGAGGTTCACCTGAGGATCCGAGGGCAGGATATTGGTTTGTTAAGGCTGCCATAACAAAGTCCTGCAGACTGGGTGACTTAAACCATGATTACTGCCTCCCTGTTCTGAAGTCCAGGATCAAGGTGCCATCAGCGTCACCTTCTCTGTTTGCTTCTCTTTCTTTATCTGAGCTGGGCTCTTGCTATGTTGCCCACTCGGCCTCAAACTCCTGGGCTCAAGGGATCTTCCTACCTCAGCCTCAGGGATGGCTTGTCCCAAGTCCTCTCTCTTTGGCTTGTAGGTGGCTCTCTTCCCCCTGTGTCCTCTTGTGGTCTCTCTCTGTGCCTGTCTGTGTCCCAATTTCCTCTTCTTATGAAGACCCCAGTCCTATTGAATTAGGACCCACTCTAAGACTTCATTTTCCCTTAATTACCTCTGTAAAGACCCCATCTTCAATTATAGTCACATTCTGAGGTACTGGGGGTCAGGGAGTGGGATTTCAACACATGAACTTGAGGGAGATACAACTCAGTCCTTTACACTAGATGCATTTAATTAATTCCTTGCTTTGTTCAATTTTGGTCCATCAAATTCTGTACTTGGAGTATCTAAAAGGGAGACTACTTTGGGATCATGTGCTACATGGATTTACAAAGAATTTGCAGATTGGAGGCACCTTACAATTTTGACTCTCATGTAACAACACTGAGGCAGAAAGGAGAGATAAGTCTTTCAGAGAAACTGGGGCTTAGAGATTGGACATGGCTAATTAATGGACAGATTAAATTAGGTGTAGTTTTGCTACTCTTGCAATAAGAAACAAACCTTCATATTTGCATGTGATGGTAATTCATTCAGCACTCAGCACAATAATATCCTGAATACCTTAGACAAATTAGTGAAGATATATAAAGTAATAACAGGGGGCTGGGATTGTGGCTCAGCAGTAGAGCGCTTGCCTCGCATGCGTGGGGCCCTGGGTTCGATCCTCAGCACCACATACAAAGCAATAAAATAAAGACATTGTGTCCATCTACAACTAAGAAAAAATTAAAAAAAAAAAAAAAAGTAATAACAGTTTTTAATTTTAGGAAAATAAGTTGTCTATTATCCCTGATATAGATATTTTTAATTTTTGTATATTTCTTCTGGTGTGTGTGTGTATATACATATATATGTGTGTGTGTGTGTATATATTGGGTACCAGGGATTGAACTCAGGGACACTCAATCACTGAGCTCCATCCCCAGCCCTATTTTGTATTTTATTAAGAGACAGGGTCTCACTGAGTTGCTTAGCGCCTCACCATTCCTGAGGCTGGCTTTGAACTCATGATCCTCCTGTCTCAGCCTCCCGAGATGCTGGAATTACAAGTGTGTGCCACTGTACCTGGCTTTTTCTTATATTTTTACATGGCTGTGTATATCACCTTGTATTCTGTGTTTCCATTGCATTTTTTCTCATTTTGATATAACTGTGGATTGAGATGCAATTGTAAATAATACAGAAGGATTCCATGTTCCCTTTACTCAGTCTCCCCCAATGGTCTCATCTTATAAAACTATAGTACAACATCAACCAGGATATGGACATTGATATCATCAATGTGCAGAATTTCCACTCTTATAAGGATCCCTCGGGTAGCCCTTTTCTAGCTATCCCTATCCCTTTTACCTCCATTCCATAATTTTGTCATTCCAAGAATGTTATATAAGTGGAATCTTATAATAAGTCACCTTTGAGGTTAGCTTTTTCCACTCAGCATAATTGCCTGAGTTGTTATCAATTGTACTTTTTATTGCTGAGCAAGGGTCTATCATATGGATGTAGCTCAGTGTGTTTAACCAGGCATCTCCTGAAAGACATCTGAGTTGGTTGAAGTTTAGTGCTATTACTAGTAAAGTTGCTACAAATGTTTATGCAAATTTTTGTGGGAACATAATTTTTTATTTCCCTGAGAAAAATGTTCAGGAATGCATTTATTGTATTGTTTGGTGATTGAATGTTTAGTTTTTTAAGAAACTGCTCAACTGGCTGGGTGTGATGATGCATGCCTGTAATTCCAGAGGTTCTGGAGGCTTAGGCAGGAGGATTGCAGGTTAAAACCAGCCTCAACAACTTAGCAACACCCTAAGAAACTTAGCGAGACCTTGTCTGAAAACAAAAAAATAAAAAGGGCTGACTCGGGATGTGGCTCAGTGGTTAAGCACTCCAGGGTTCAATTCCTGGTACACACACACACACAAAAGCCAAACTGTCTTCTAGAATATCTGTTATTTTATATTCCCAACAGTGATGTACAAGGATCCAATTTCTGCTCATTCTTGCTACCACTCGGTATCGTAACTATTTTTAATTTTAGTTACTCTGATACCTCATTGTGGTTTTATTTTGCATTTCCCTGATGGCTAATGATGTTGGACATCTTTTCATGTGCTACTTGCCATATATCTATATGTATAACTCTATATATCTGTATCTATATTTATATCCTCTTCAGTGAAATGTCTTTTTTTTTTTTTTTTTTTTTTTGGTCCATTTTTTTTTTGGATTTTTTTTTTTTGCTCTTGTGTTTGAAAGTTCTTATATCTTTTAGACTAGCTCTTTGTTAGATATATGGCTTGCAAACATTTTTTCACAGTCTATAGCTTGTCTTTTCATCCTCATAATGGAATATATTGCAGAGTGAATGTCTTCAGTTTTGATGAAATCCAATTTACATTTTTTCTTTCGTAGATTGTAATTTTGAGGCCAAGTCTAACAGCTCATTGCCTAGAACATGAAGATTTTTCTCCTATTTTTTCTAAAATCTTGTATTTTTATGTCTTACATTTAAGTTTATGGTCCATTTTGAATAAATTTTGTAGAAGGTATAAGGCTTAGGTCAAGGTTCCTTTTTTTTTTAACCTAGAGAGCAGCATCATTTGTTGAAAATGCTATCCATCCTCTGTTGTATTTTATAATATTTTTGTCAAAAATCAGTTGAGCATATTTGTGTGGATCTGTTTCTGGGTTCTTTATTCTATTTCATTCATCTATGAATCTACCCTTTTACCAATACTACATAATCTTAATTATTGTAGCTATATAACATAATGGACTGATTCCTTTCAGTTTATTCTTGTTTTCCAAATTTGTATTAACTATAATTTCCTTTGTTTTTCCATATAAATTTTTTAGTAATACTACTGATATCTACAAAAAATCTTGCCAGAATTTTTATGAGTTACATTAAAACTGTATATCAATTGGAGAAGAATTGATAGTTTTGCTGTTGAGTTTTTCAATCCATGAACATTGTATATGTTTTCATTTATTTCAGCCTTACTGGCATTTAATAATTTTCAGCATAGAAGATCTGCACATTTTATTAGATTTATACCTAAGTGTATTTAATTTTTTGAGTGATGTATTTAAAATTTTGATGTCTATGTGTTCATTGATATGTAAAAGTACAATTTTTTTGTATGTTTAAATTTTATCTTGTGATATTGCTGAACCTATTTATTAGTTCTCAGAGCTTGTTTCTTTTTAAAAAGTTATTTGGGATTGTCAGTGTCAATGTAATCATGCCATCTACAAATAGGTATTTCTTTCTGTTTCACCTGTATGACTTTTTTGTAATACTTTTTTTAGTTGTAGATAAACACAATACCTTCATTTTGTTTATTTATTTTTATGTGGTGCTGAGGATCAAATCCAGTGCCTCTGCCTCACACACTCGAGGCAAGCTCTCTACCACTGAGCCACAACCCCAGCCCCCTGTATGACCTTTTATTTCCTTTTTCTTATCTTATTGCACTGGTGAGGACTCCTAGAACTATGTTGATTAAGAGTGGTAAGAATAGATATCCTAGCCTTCTTCCAGATCTTAGGAGAAAAACATTTTATCATTAAGCTTAATGGTATGCTTTTATCATTAAGTATAATGTTAATGGTAGGAATTTGGGGGGGTAGATATTTATCAGATTGAAAGCATTTCCTTCTCTTCCTATTTTTCAGAGAGTTTTTGAAAAATTGGCTGATTTTTGAATATTCAATCAGCTCTCCATCCCCAGAATAAACCCCATCAGGTCACAGTGTATAAATTTTTATATGGGTGAATTCTATTTACTAGTATTTTAAAAGAATTTTTTTGCTTCTATATTCATGTGGATATTGATTTATAGTTTTTTTGTACTATATTTATCTGGTTGTTATGTCAGCTTACAAATGAATTGGGGAACATTTCCTTATCTCTTTGTTTTTTTCAATACTGAGGGTTGAACCCTGGGATGCTGTACTACTGAGCTGCAACTCCAGCCCTTTTTATTTTTATTTTTTTGAGACAGGGTCTTGCTACATTGCTGAGGCTGGTATAGAACTTGTGAACCTCTTGACTTAGCCTCCCAAACTGGCTGGGGTCACAGGCATGCACCACCATTCCTGACTCCTTCTTTTGCATTTACTGGAAGAAGTTGTGGAAAACTAGTGTTAAGTTTTCTTTAAATGTTTATTTCAGTGAAACATCTGGGTTATTTGTTGGGAAGTTTTAAATTATGAATGCATTTTTCCTTAGGCATTATACAGCTCTTCAAACGATCTGTTTCACAGTGGGTGAGTTGTGGTGGTTTTCTATCACTTCCCAGCAGCACTGTCCTGTGGACCAAACTTTCAATCACAATGGGTCCCTGGGGTAGGGGCACTTAAGTGACATCCAAACCACAGCACTACCCTTCTCAGGATTTACTGCATTCCCTGCCCAGGTGGAGCCCCCAAACCCCTTTTCATCTAATAACCTGACTTTGGGAAAACGTGGCAGAGCTCAAGGGGAAGGCTTCAGGAGCCAGACAGGCTTGGGTTCTAATCAGGACTTCATATTTCACTATGACCTCAAGTCTCTTTACTTCTCAGAACCTCATTTGCCTCATCTGTAAACACTTGACCCTCAGGACTGTCCACAGGGTTGAATAATGTCATATAATCCCTCCTGCCTGCTCACTTTTAAGCCTTTGCACTAAATAATTTCCCAATACTTGGGAGATTTCTTGAAGGCTTTTTTAAAAAAACTATTCTTTATTCATTTCTTTACTTCTGCCTCTACCTGCCCCAAACTCCCCAGAGAGAAGAGGCTGATATTTGGGGCTCCTAAGAAGCCCCTGAGTGGTTTCTGAGCCTAGAAAGATAAGGCTGAATCTTCCTGTATATTCCCAGAAGGGAGAGATAACAATGGACTCCATGCATAATGTTACTGTCAGAATGGTGTACTGTGAAATGAATCTCCTCTTACGCTAGGGGAGAGGACAGTGTCTCTCCTTGACTTTCCTTCCAAGTGTCCCCTTTCTTATTCAGAGCTCTTTACCCATGTAAAGAGCAAAACAGGAACAAAGAGAAGGTCTTTGCATGTCTCAGAATAATAAATGGTTGACTTTATTTATTTATTTATTTTTATCAGACTGCCAGTAAAATCAATTCTTTGGATCTAAGACTGGCTGTTTGTGGGCTTTTAGGTTGTTTGATCTTGAGCATAGCTCTGGCTGAAATAGGTTTGAGATGCAAACGTCTATGCACCGCCCTCTCCTTGGCCCTCTCAGGAGAGGAGCTGCAATTCACACTCACAGGCAGATCGCTGCTCCTGTGTCTGCAGCTGTGGACAAGGATTACGCAGCTACCCACACCCCCAGCACTCACACACAGAAGTTCTGCAATTCCCACTCTTTCCCTGGCCAGCTGAGGCATGTAAAGCTGGGCACCTGTACTCAGGGATGTGTTCTGCCCTGGAAGGTGGGAGGATGTGTTAGCGTCCTGTGGTTGGTGACTTAAAACAACAGAAATTTATTCTTTCATAGGTCTGGAGGCCAATAATCTGAAACATAGCCCTTGTGAGGCTTTAGAGGAGGATCCAGTCCCTGCCTCTTCTGGCTTCTGCTGTCTGACCTGGCACCACCTCAGCCTTTGTCCCTCCTTCACATGTCCCTCTTCTCTGTATGTCTCAAACCCCTCCCTGTGTCTCTCTGGCAAGGACACTTGCTATTGAATTTAGGGTCCACGTGGATAAATCTCCTCTCCATATCCTTAACTTCATCACATCTGCAAAAGCCTTTTTGCAAATAAGGCCACAGTCCAGGTTCCAGATATTTGATAAGAATATGCTTTTTTGGGAGGGAGTTAGGGGCACTTTTTATCCTACCCCAGAGGAATAAGAATCACTTCTGGGGGCTGGGGCTGTAGCTCAGTGGTAGAGCGCTTGCCTAGCACATGTGAGGCACTGGGTTTGATCCTTCGCACCACATAAAAATAAAAATAAAGAAATAAAGGTATTTGTGTCCATCTACAACTGAAAAAAAAAAAGATCATTTCTGGTTGCATAACGTGGGTATTTTCTCTTTAGCTCTATACCTGATGTTTGGAAATACTGAAAGGATTTTGTAAATTGGCATACCAGATACTTCCTGGGAAGATATAGAAATGGCCCGGAGGTCATGAAAGGGCTATAATTCTGGTTATTTCTCTAATAGTGAAATTTCATTGATTCCAAATATTTTATAATGGTATGATTGCTAAGATTCAGAAATGCAAAAAGGCAAACCCTTGACCATTTACCTGTAATTTCTATCTCAAGCTTCATTTTCTTAATAGGAATAAATCAAGTCACTTTGAAAACATCTCAAATTCCAATGATTTCTCAATCTTTTTAGATTTAAAATCAGTTAAGAATTTACCCTCCTTACCCTTCTTGTGTTGATTCTAATTTCACTGGCTGGGCAGACTGGATGGCACCGTGGATGTGACGGAGCCTTCAGGCCCAACCTGAGGAGCCGGCCAGGTCCATCTGCTGCCAGCCAGGCCTCTTTCCTGGGAATACTCCAGCCCTGCCTGGGGCAATCGTGGGGCCGCCTAGCTGGTTCCCTGTCTCTCAGGGATCACAGTTCTTCACAGCCTGATGGCCAGTGGCTTGGAACCCACTTGCCATGGGTTTTGTCTGGTTTGGGGTAGCTTCAGCATGGAGACGAAGCATGGGTAAAGCAGAAATTTGACTGGGGTTTTCAAAAACCTAAAGGCAGAGAAGTTTTTCTTCTCTGGTGTCTCCGTGACCCTTTTCCAATGTCAGCCTGGAATTTCTGGGTCTGAAAAGTGAAGGCTACAGGTTGTCAGGAACATCAAAACCCCAAACCGGAACTGCTTTGTGCCACCCTCTGCTGGCCACTGGGTGACTGGTACAGTTTCCTCCATCTTTTTTTTTTTTTTTAATACTTTTTTAGTTGTAGATGGACACAATGTCTTTATTTTATTGCTTTGTATGTGGTGCTGAGGATCGAACCCAGGGCCTCACGCATGCGAGGCAGGCGCTCTACCGCTGAGCTACAATCCCAGCCCCAGTTTCCTCCATTTTGATCAAGTTCATCCTCTTCACTGAGGTGGAGTTAGGTCCCAGACTTGTGGACTTTTGGTTTTGTCTGGTGGGGGAAGTTGTCTAAAACATACACAAGTCCTCTGATAAATATAATCGTCAAACTGTGGACATATAAAAGCAGGGTAAGGAGAGCCCAGTGCTCCCCAGGGGCTTTCTCCCCTGGGTGTCTGAGATCCGAGGGCTCTCCAGCACCCGCAGGGTTCCACCCACCTGCATCTGGCTGTCTCATGTTGAGCATCAATCTCTGCAGTGCCCACAGGTTCTTAGCCAAAGCATCTCAAGGCACAAGAGACAGACATTTGGCCTGGCTCCTGGGCCCCCTACAAATCCTGTAGGTCCCCTGGGAAAAGGGAGACAGGGACTCTGGGCACTCAGGCCCTTTCAGGTCTCTGCTGTGTGTAATTGTTTGGTAGTGCTGGTCAGACTCGAAAATGCAAGTTCCAGCTGCTTTGAATTGCCATTGCACGAGGACAGTGGTCTGGTTGAGTGCACTTTACCAGGTAAGCTGAATATTCACTGTGGCCGATCTCCAAATGGTCAAATGTTAACGTTCAACATTCAAAGCTGAGGCCAAAGCCAATTACTACCACCACCGAAAGAACTTATGGGAAATAAGAACAGAACTGACATATTATTGGAAATTCAATTCTTTGCTCTCACGAAAGGTGGAAAACACGCATTTATTATATATGCCTCCAACATGGCCATATAAAAATTCTTGGCATTTCCTTGAAACATGTTTATATTTCTTACATAGTTACAATAGTGTATAACATAATTTTGCTTTTAAGAATACATTTTTAAAAATTCAATAAGCACTGTATTTATGAGTCAGACTGCCCTGGATTCAGCAGTGTCTAATTTAGGTCTCATGTATAATACTAAAAATTAAAAATGAGTAATTCAGCTTGCAATGAAATATATTTCTATCACAGCCCCTTTATATTATGGTAACTCAGACTCTTAATTTTTATTTTCTTTTGGGTGAAATTTTAAAGTAAGCTCACCCTAGTCCCCAGGTTACTGGATTTTATGATGTGAAGACAATAAAATATAAAAGTGTGATAAATACTATTTATCATGATTAATTGCTCAGTTTATTAGTTGTTTCAATACAGTAAAGCTTTATGGTGAAAATAATGTACTAGGAATAGCTTTAGAAAAGCTTTCTATTGACGTGCTTATAAAAGGACAAATGTGGGTGGAGATGTCCTCAGTGTGAAAACACAGTGGACGAGTTTCCTGCGGGTGAAGCTGAGTAGCAGGCCCAGGCTGGCTGCTTAGAGCCAGATTTGCTCCTTAATACTGCGGAGGTCTGACTTTGCAGTTGTGCTTGGGTTGGTCTCCAGTCATCACTGGTCTTACTTCAATAATGCACCAATTCCACTGGCAGCTCTTTGAAGGATCCTTTGGCTCTAATGACGTTTGCTCCTGTACCATCTTGCCTCATTGATGTCCAGTCATTCTCCCAGAGGTTCTTGCAGTATCACCCATCCTGCTTTTATCCAGGAAATGTCAGGAGGGACCATCATAATATTCAGTTACAATTTCACTTACAGTGGAAGACTTTTCCCAGGAATGTTGGGGAAGTTGCCATGTCCATTATGACAGCCTGTACTGAAGGTGAGTGAATCTGGAGGACCATACTATGACCAAATTTCTGATCCCTTTAAGAACATGGAATGTTGAACTGCAAAATGTCCAGAAATCAAGTGCAAACCTAGACTAGGTAAAGATGTTGTCAATATATAAGCTAGAGATTTAATTCTCCCAAGGTAATAAATTATAGTGTCATTAGTGATCTAAACCAAAGTATTGATGATTTCCAGATAAGAAATTGGTTTGGGTTGATGAACAGACATCCACAGGAATGACAGAGTGAAGAATAACCCATCCTGAGTTTCTGAAAGTCATTCAGAGGAACAAGCCCTCCAAGTAGGCAGGAAGGCTCAGGTGGATGCCTTCAGCCCCAAGGTATTGATGATGATCCATGCCATACCTCTGAAAGGAAATCAAATGTGGAACCCCAATAGGAAAATTAGCAAATATTCCAAGCGAGAAATTCCACATAGTTTTGAAGTGGCCAAACTACTATTTGGGAAAACCTCATGAATCGCCAGTCACTGAGTGGCTAACCTAGCTGTCAAAGGAAGAGACCCTCAACGTGACCCATTTCCACTTCAGAGCTTTGACTAAGTGACATGCAATCAACTGGGAGAGAACCAACATAATTATAATCTATATAGAGTTGGGCATTTGATCCTTAGGACTTTTGCCAGGATCTCCTGGTGCTGATGAGCAGGGCTGGTGGTTATAGACACAGGCAGTCTTCCTGTGCAAGGGGGTTCCTAGGCGGGCCATGGCTCATTGCTTCGGCTTATATATTCTTCAGCTAGACCACGAGTCCTGTTAAACAACACAAGCACCCATTTTCAAATCTGATGCTTAAGTGCCATTTCCCTGTGCACAGCTGAGCTGATGTTCCCTAGGTGTGCTTGAGCAAGAGGTATCAGCTGAATCAGTGCTGAAGTTCCAGATTCATGCGGACTTCCTGTCTTCCACTTTGGTAACACCCACAGAGCACTTAAAGGCACTGAAGTTTGGGAAGTAAAGGTCAGAGCATGTTCATCTAGCTGCTGGATCAAATTTGTAATACCACCAAAGTACTACACGCCTCTTTTAAATGGCTAAGTATTCAAAATCTATGCCTACACAGTCTGTTCCTGCCTTGAGAAAGACATCTGCATAAGATCTCCATTTGTCTTTGTAAGTGTTCTTAATTACTTTGCCTTCTCTCCCTTGTGACAATTTCAGAAAGTCCTAGAACAAACAGCTTCTAATTTAATGACTCCAGGTGATTTTCTGTCGTGGTGGGGGTTGGCATAAGGCTATGGGTGGCAGCGGCAGCATGGGTCTAGGCGTGAAACACATGTGTGATCTGAGCTAGGTCTCACAGAGACGCTTCATTGGGCATTTGAGAACATGTTTTGGCTACATTCCATTCCAGAAAGAGATTTGACTTGACTGCACCTTTAAGTTATTCTTGGTGGTGAAAGAGCGCACACTTCTATAGCTCAACCCCTGATCAACAATCTTTCAACCATCTGGTTAAACGATAGAATACTAATGCAAGTTATTTCTATAAACATACCTGTGGGGGGCAAAAGGAAGAATCAAGTAATATTCCTAAATAAATATTTTAAAGGGAAAGAAGTTGATCTGCCTCTGAAGGTCAAACAGAGTTTGCTGCACTGTAATTCTGTCCCCTGCTGGGCTGCAGCTGGACTGCAACACTGGGTTTATTACTCTTGGTTGGTTCTGCTGGAGTGTTCCTCACTCTCTGGGAATTCATTGGGTTCTGATGGGCGCAGGATTCCCACAGAGACCCAATGACTTATGTACTCGAATGCTCGGGCTGCTGTAACGGGTCCACAGACTGCGTGGAGGCAACAACAGATTTATCATTACACTATCTTGGAGGCCAGATGTCCAAGATGAGGCTGTGGGCAGGGCCAGTTCCTCCTGAGCCTCTCTTCTTGGGTTGTGGATGGCATCTTCTCCCTGTGACTTCTCATGCTCTTCCCTCCATGTGTGTCTGTGTCCTCTCTCCTCATGAGGATGACAGCCTGATGGATTAGAACCAATTCCAGTGACCTCATTTTACCTTAATTACCTCTTCAGTGGCTCTATTTCCAAGTAGAGTTACATCCTGAGATACTGAGTTTAGGGTTTCAACATAGTAGTTTGGGGGTTATAATTTACCCCATAATGGATTCTAACTCAAATAAGGGGTACATGGGGAAATGTTTGGAAACTTCATGACCACTCTGTGTCAGAGTCTGAATCTTCCTAAAAGGGATCTTGTTTTGTTTATAGATGGGACAGGTTGTTTGGGGATTTGTTTAGCCAAGAGTCTACAACCACACACTTGTGGTAACAGACACAGGGGCTGAGAGGGACAGTTACCTGGAGCCAAGCAGATGGCACACCCACGGCACTCATTTCCTGCCTGGGACTCACAAAGGGGAAGTCTCTGACGATGATCTTTGTGAATTCAGTTTCTCCTAGCTTGGATGTCTGCCCTGGAAAATTATGTGAATACAAGAATAGTATCAGGATGATATGGTGCCCAGGGTGAAAAGAAGGGTCATATTCCAGAAGTGGGCCTAATTCTGGAACACGTCAATGTGGTCCCTTTCTTTGAAAGTGAATTTTATTCAGGGAGTTATCTGATACTTTCCCCATAAAGATAGATCGGATGCCATTTTAAAAAATCATATCCAATGGATCCCATTAGTTTATCAGAATCAATATTGTGAACTGTGGTTGCTTTTTGTACTGTTCTCTATGCATGTAAAACCTTACTAGCAAAACTATAACCAGTAGGACTAGGGCAGAGAAAATAGGAGTGCTACAGTTTGAATATGGTTTGAGCATGTCCCCAAAGGTTCATGTATTTGCAGCTTAGACCTCAGAGTGGTGATGTTGGGGGGGGGTGGTGTGTGGAACTTTTAATAGGTGGGGCTTAGTGCAAGGTAATTAGGTCACTGGGGATACTGCCCTTGGAAGTTCTTGCAGGACCCCAGTTAGTTCCTCACAAGAGTGAGTTTTTATAAAAGAGCAAGCCTGACCCCTCCCTGCTTTCTGGCTTCCTGTCTTGCCCTGTGATCACCCCTCTCACCCATGCTGCCACTATGACACCAGGAACTCTGTGATGCAGCCAGGGATCCTCGCCAGGGCTGAGCGGATGTTGGCACCATGCTCTCAAACCTCCAAATCCATGAGGTAAATAAACCTCTTTTCTTTATACAGACACATCCTCAGGTATTTTATTATAGAAGTGGGAAACTGACTAGTATAATATCTCAAGGCAAGGAAATGAGGGAATGCTCACTCTCTAAGTAAACAAGCAAGGAAAGGATGGAAGAAAAAGAAGAAAAGAGAGAGAGAGAGAGAGAGAGAGAGAGAGGAATGGGAGCATGTCCAAGGGACACAAGAGCAAACTGAAAGAGCTCCCAATGACCAAAGCTGGAAAATTTTGAGGCAAATAATGATAATAATGGATTATATCCAAAGGAATAAAATGATCTGAGCCCATACTGATGTAAGTGCAATCCTTTCTTAAGGAGAATTTCAAATTATATATAGGGACTCTCTCCCCACTTTTTCCCCTTAATTGTGGGCCAGATTTAGTGACCTGCTTCCAAAAAATAGAGTGTGGAAAAGGAAACCTGGGGAAGCCTGGCAGGCACCAGCTTAACCAAGTGACCAGGGTTGAGGTCACCTGTGGTTGATTGTGTTGGTATCGTGCATCTTTTGATATGTGGAGAAGGGCACTGTTCTCTGTGGTGCTCTTTTCAAAACCCTATGACCCCAGCCTAATAGTGAGAAAGCACCAGAAGAGCCAGGGGTGTTTGTTCTATAATAAACCTGATGACTCACTCTGCTTTAAAACTTTCAAGGGCATGAAACCAAGGAAAGATTGAGAAAACTGTCCTAGACAAGACAAGATGAACAAATTCAAAGCAGAACTGTAGACTGAATCCCAGGGCTGAAAAAGAACCTTACTGGAGAAACTAGTGAAATCAGCAGAGGGTGAAGTTTAATTAATAGTATCCTGCTAGTGTTCATTTCTTGATTTTGACAAATGTACTGTGATCGTGTATGATGCTGACATTAGGAGGATGTGGGTGGACTATATATCAGAACTCTCTGAAGTATCTTTGCAGTTTTTTTTTTTTTAAATATTTTTCTTAGTTGTAGATGGACACAATATCTTAATTTATTTATTTTTATGTGGTGCTGAGGATCAAACCCAGTGCCTTATGCATGCGAGGCAAGCGCTCTACCACTGAGCCACAATCCCAGCCCCTGCAGTTGTTTTTTAAAAAACAAAAATTATTCCAAAATAAAATTTTAATTTAAAAAGTTATAATAATTTTCCTAATCAACCCGATGACAATCTGAGATGATTCATTTTCCAGTGGCGAGGGTGCTGTGAGTTCAGAGGCAAAACCCCAGAAATCCCAGTCTAAAGTCTGTAACCAAAACTTGCTAGAAGATCATCAAATGTCTGAGGTGAATTTTCAAAACCTTTAAAAAATGGTCTTAAATATTCCGAAATGGGGGCTTGTTTTAACTACCATGTATTCTAGATTGGGTATTAAGGTTTCAGAGCTTGGGCATGTCTAAAAGTTCTTCATCTTTGCTGGAAATAGCATGCTACAGCAAAGATTATTTATACATCTTATGTAAAAAATGTTGGCTTCTATAGATTCTAAGCTATAAGAAATTATCATCTTAAAATATCCTTTAGTCTACTGTTTTGAATTTGACTAGTAAAAGCAAAATGTGTTTGGCGTACTTTTTGCTCTATCATGCTCTGAATTTCTTCGTGTTTTATATTCAGGAAGTTTGAATCAAAGTTGATTTATTGTAGATGTTCTAAGACATGATTTTGGAATTTTACATTGTAAAGAAATCCCAAGAATCCCAAATCAGGAAAGTGTGTATGGAAATTTCTTGCTGATGCACATTTGGGGGTCTGAAGCTTATTTTACAGCCACATGCTCTTAAGTTTAGGCCCCCATTTTTTTTACCAAAGGGTAATTCAATTCCAAAAATATTATAATTTCAATGGAAAGAGAGTAACCAATAAGAATTATTATTGAGATAGTTTAAATTTTTCATACCAGGTCTTTGAGATCTGGTGTGTTTTACTCTGTGTACATGTCAGGGCGGCCAGTCCTGCTGTGCGTCAGGTGGCCTCCTTCTAGACACGCCCCTCATTTGTGCCTGTCTTGTTGCTTCTCGCTGACCCTCCAGGGTTTCTCTTTCAACTTGTTGAGAGCTGCCTTGTGTAACAGCACTCCTAATCTGATCTTTGCTGTAGTACTAAGTCCCTCTGAGTAATTAAGAAACCCAGATGAACCATTTAAACTTTTACCCTTCGTTTTTGTGCTTTATTTATTTCCTTAACTCTGTTCTCAGACCAGGCATTTTTGTCTGTGCTCAATTCTTTGTAATATTTGTTAAGTGCAGCAAATAAAAACTGACACATATAACACTCTGGATTGTCCAATCATTTTTCTTAGAACTATGGGCTCAAATGAGCACACGAGCCACCTTCCAGTTGCTGCAGATGACAAGGTTACCAAATGATTCCAAATGCTGGCTTCACCTATGAAATCTGTTTTCTCTCAACTTATACATCAACTGCCAAACTATGGTCACATATTCTTGGTGTTACTATGGTAGCACCCCACTTCAAAATAGCAACCTCTGATTAAAGATAATGCTAGCTGCTATAACAAATAAACCCCAAATTTCCATGGTTTTATACAATCAACCACAGCTTATTTTTTGCTCTGTAGCAATCTGGTTGGTGGAGATCAGGTGCCTTCTGTCTTGTTGATCTATGGTCCCCTAGGGCCTTGCAATCCCCTGCATTTGAAGAGTGGGCCAGAAAGAGTATGGAGGAAGCATGGGTGCTCATTAAGAGCCTTGGCCTGAAACCACACAGCATTCCAACCAGATTTTCATCTTATTGGTTATTAATGTTCACCTAATAAGAATTATTAGAATTCTTTTAGAATGCTATTCCCTGGCCATCCCATCCACAAGGGAGGCTGGGAAAAGAATCTACTTTGCAAGGGAGAAAAGTAAAATGTGGACTTTGTTGTGCAGCTGATGTTATGACCACAGTGTTTGTAAGGGTAGGACTGGCCTGTAACTCTCCTCTTCTATGCATTCCTTGTCTGAAGTTAGACCAGGTTCTGCTAACTAGCACGAAAGGTTATATCCTTTATAATAGGACATAAATCGGGGGCTATTTCTCCTTTTTCTGTTTATTGGAAGTGTTTGGGTAAGACTGAGATTTAGCTATTGCTTTAATGATCAGTAGAGTTTTCATTAAATCTGCCTGACTGCTCCCTGTAGAAATATTTTGACTCTTGATTCAGTTTGTTAGCTGGCTAGGGGATGATTCAGTTTTTCTATTTCTTATCAATTTTGGTAGGCTTCACATTTTTAAGGAGTCAATCCATTTTAACCAAGTTTTCAATCTTAATAAATTTTTTCACAAGACACCCTTCATATCTATTTTATTTCTGCAGCATTGACAGTTGTGTTTCCTTTTTCATTTCTAATATCAGTTATCTACCATTCTTAGAAAGCTACTTGAGGATATTTTCCAGCAAAATAAGAAGGGTAAACAGGAAAGGGGCAACTTGGAAATAGTGGATTCCAACCTGGGAGGGCAGAGCAGGAAAGAGCTCTCAGGAAAGACAGTGGGGTTGACTTGAAAATGCCAGTCAAAGGGAGAAGAGGACCAGGGCCTACTTCAGAATAAAAGAGGGGATTATAGAATGGAGAATTTGATTAAAAGTCTGGGGGAAATGGAGGATATAGTTAAGGGAGGATAGCTAAATAAAAAGGGAAAGGAAACTAGAAGAGAAAAACTTACAAGGGCATAAGACAACACCAAGTGGGGTCAGATTTTAAGGAGTCAATGGGATGTAACAGTAGAGAATCTATTTGTTCTTCAAAGTAAAGATGCCTCCTCTCTGTGGCTTAGTTTTGTGCAATGGATCCCATGGAAAAATAAAGGCACTTTTAGTGCACTATGTGGTCCAGGATAGAACAATACTGACATCATATAATAATGAAATGCTTTTTTAAAAATGTTGGTTTCAAGTTTCAGAGTGAGTATATGAACTATAAAGAGTTGAAGCACCGAGGTGAAATTTAATAAGCCTTGAAAATACAAATAAGTGAAAATACAGCTATCATCATAGCGTACATCTTTGTACTTACGGCTGTATTTCCTTAGTTAAATCCCTCGGGGCAGGGTGGCTGCAAATCTGGTCATGCACATTTATAATTAATATGCTGCCAAATCTCCCTGCAGAGGAGGGTCCCAGTTTAAACCCTCCTAATGTGTTTCCCTGTTCTCATCTGCTTCAGGTCTTCCGAGAAGTCCTCAGAGCTTCCTGGGCGCTTGGGGTATACTTTTCCATGGTCTCATCTGGCTACTGATATTTCCCCTTTGATCCACTATTTATTTATTATTTCAAAAGATTTTTGCATTGGTGGAGAGGTGGAGCATGAGCCTCAAATTATCATCCTGAGGTGAGGAGTCTCCTGCTCTATATTTAAAATATATTTTTTTCTTATTATCAAAGTGAATGCTTATATTGTCAAATGCTCATTGTACAATCAGCAGGATTCAGCCTGTGCAGAGGCATGGAGATCTGAGAACAGGGCCAGCCGGTGGCACCTCATGCACCAGGACTGAGCAGTGGAAGAGAAAACCCCTTCCTCCTCGTCTGCCAGCTGTTGCAGGGACAAGGAGCAGCCAGTTTCCTTTGTAGTTTCCCGCAATGCAGCGGCAGGATTTTATCGGGGCTGTATGTTGTTACGGGTGGTCTTAGCAGCTCGCTTTCGTGACCATCCTCCTTGGGCCTCACTTGAGCCTCTGAAGGGATGACAGCCTGGACCCCACCGTGGCTCCTGCTCCTTCACGTGGTGTGATCTTTCGGCTTGTGAATCTAGAACCGTTAAGGCTCAAAACCCTCGTGAAATGTGTGTTACATCAGTTGGTGCCATTGATTGCCCCCAGTGTGGGGGGAAGAGAAGGAAGAGCGCTTTAGATCCAGACTCAATTTCTGACACGGGGTGTCATGGGGGGCTCCCACGCCCCTCGGAAATCTGCCTGAACTTCTCCCACGCTCCTCCACAGCCTGGGGGGCTGGTGTCCTCCAGCTTGGCCCCAGCTTTCCTGGGGCTGTCTTCAGGCTTCCTGATTCCACGTGACAGCCCTGATTCCCAGGCACCTGGAGAACTTGCTAGGCGGGGCTGGCCTGCGGACCCTGGTCCCCCTGCTCTTGCTTCCTCTCTCGCACATTCAACCTCTTTGTGTGAAACTTGGGAGACCCCCACCCCAGACTCCTGTGGAGGTCCCAGTGAATTAAAATGTCCCCATGGTGGTGCTTTGTTGCCGGACATCAGAGTCCCCTGTGTGATGTGTGTTGTACGAGTCAATGGATTCTAGGGCCTCCGGCATGCAAGCAAGCATTCTACCACCCAGCTACATTCCTGACCCTAAATTCTTTTTTCTTTTTTTTTGTTTTTGGCACCAGGGATTGAACTCAGGGGCACTCGACCACTGAGCCACATTCCCAGCCCTATTTTGTGTTTTATGTAGAGACAGGGTCTCACTGAGTTGTTTAGCGCCTCGCCCTTGCTGAGGCTGGCTTTGAACTCGCGATTCTCCTGTCTCAGCCTCCCAAAGTGCTGGGATTACAGACATGCGCCACCATGCCTGGCTGACCCTAAGTTCTTACATTGACTCAGTAAAGGAGATGAGCCTTGGTGATGGGTGGGCCTTGTGCAAACAGCTGAAGGCTCTAAGAGAGAAACACGTTCCCCAGAGAAGAAATTCTGCCTCAAGACTGAAGGTCCTGCTCCTATCTGAATTTCCAGGCTGCTGGCCATTTTTTTTTTAATTTAATGTTTTGTGTTTTTTTTTTACAGATTTTGGACTTGCCAGTCACACAATCATGTGAGCCAGTTCCTTACAATAAACATCATCACACACACACACGCACACTTGCGTGTGTATATCCCATTGGTTCTGTTTATACTTATGTATTTCTTGGTGGTACTGCACACATGCGTGCAAAGGGAAAAAATTGTGGTAGCAATTTCACTACTACAAAATAATCACTGTTACCTTTTCAAAAAGCATATGTAGGTATACATATTTCAAAAAGGTCTATTTTATAAATTTTTGTAGGTTTTCCTTTTATGTCAGTCAGTACAAATTGACATGATTATTGCCAAGCATTACATTTTGGGGCCTATACAATAATTTATTTAATTCCTCTGTTTCTGTTGGAACATTACATCTATATCATTTCTGTGTTTTCACTATTATAAAGAGCACTGTAAGGAACATGTCTTTGTGCCTTTGTCTATTGTCCCTTGAGGACATGTTCTCCTGGCCTTCCTCTTACATTCCCACACCTCATGCACACAAAATAGGTTCTTTCCCCCCCTCAAAACAATAATTTCTATGGACTGCTGACCCCTTTGAGTGGGGTTCATGGATTGCTAATGGTGGAAAGACCTTAAGGATCTAGTTGAATTTTTTCGTTTTACAGATAAAGGGAGGACGTGCTTTTCCCGACACAGCACAGGCAGTGGACGGCAGGGGGAGGCCCAGGACCCCACTTTAATGGCTCTGCTTCCAGATGAACAGATCCCACTCCCTTCAGCTGCTGGATTTTTCTCTGGAAAGCTTTATGCCCTGCCCAGATGATACCCTGCAGTTCATGGAAAGTCCACACATCCTGTCAGAACCCAGCCAGAGCATCTGCCCCTAAAGCCAGTGGGCGATGGATGAAAGAGAAACCGCAAGTCCTCAATTTGTTTTGCTTGACTCTTTGATCAGGGGACTATCTGGCAGGCAAGATAGATGGCTGCTACTACACCAATGTTTAGAGAAACTGAACTGAGAAGAGGCAGTAATTAATCACAGTAATAAAATGTCTCTTTTATTAGGAAAAAGTTTTTGTGTTATAAAAGTCATATATAGTCTTTAAAGCTGGGCTTGTTGAATAGTAGGAAGAAAACAAACTACATGTGTAGTTGTATTGCCCAAAGAGAGCCACGGTGAATGCTTTGGTGGATTTACTTCCAGGTTTTTGGATTTGCAGTTCTTAATATAAAGTTATGATCAGCATCTCTATATGTTGTTTTCCCCAACACCACATGGTAAACACCATCTATGTTATTGTCAGTTTTACCAGCTGTATAGTATGCCACCACACTAAGGTGCCAGTTGAGCACCTCCTGCTACGCAACACAAGTTTGCTTCTGCTCTTTCACTGTGGAATGACTTTAGCTTGGCACAATTCCTGCAAGTCAAGTTGGGAGGGAAAGTTTTAGGGGAATGTATTCTATGATCACTGGGGTCCTTCACTCCCCTGTGATATAGGCAGAGACAGAAAAAGATTTCCCTCAAGGAGGTATAGGATAGAAATTCTGGAAAGAGTTATTGCAAGTTTAATGTACATGGGTAGGTCTAGGTTGCACTGAAGTTAACAGCTGATAACCAAAAATAAGATAACTGGGATAGCTCTAACCGGACAATGCTCTCAAAAGTCTCAAGTACTAATTGAGAGAAGCACTCCTAACAAACCTGTGTTTGCTTTATCAAGTACTTTGAAAATGGTCCTTTCTGTGCACTGAATTTGCATGATCCCTTAATCAAGGCCACCCTGACCCATTTTGTCAAACTGAGACACCTAGAGAATGTGTCAGACTCCTGAGCCAACCTGCAGGGACCTGGGAATATGCATTCTTAACCAGAAGCCCAGTGCACCTGATGCAAGCGGCACATTAGTTCCCTCCAAGGGACACATGACGCTGGATAATGGTGCATGTTGCGGGGGATGGGGGGGAGGGGCGGTACAGACTCACAGTTCAGTTCTATTTATCGGGGAACATCTCCCCTGCCATCTTAGCAGTTGGTGGTGAATCAATCTGACATTTTCCCCACATAAATTCATCGGAGTCCACATTTTATATCAAGATTAGGTTGCAAATGATACCAAAGATTACCAGCTACCTCCTCTAAGGTAGGTTTACGTTTTAAAATTTTAAAATAATTGTATTTCATTGAAGGAGGAGGTTTAGACTTTCTGTTTCATAAAATGAATGATAATTTTCCTTGCATCAAACTCTATTCAAGCATGATTACGCTCTGACTAGATCTGGCTCACCATGGGGCACAGGGTATATATTAGTCTTACTGTGTCCCCAGGTGACAAGGGTAATTGAGCTGGTAGTTACAGACAACAGAGTAGACTGGTCCATCTGGCTCAGTGAGCAGCGGCGACGTGGAATCTCACCTGTGTGTCTGGGCGTGCTAGCAGGCATGGACTGCTGGATTAAACACAGTCATCGTTAGGGAAGCGTGGATTCAACAGCAGAGACCAACAGCCCAGTGAGAACAGGGCAAAGGACTTGAAGGGACACCTTTCCACAGAGGCCAACGAGCCTAAGAAAGGATGCCCAGCATCTTACCTTAGAGAAACAGGGGCTGAAACCAAGATCAGATGTCACTTTACACCCATTGAGATGGCCATAATAATCACCACAATAAGAATAGAAATTAACACATTTTGGTGAGGATGTGGAGAAACTGGAACCCACTGCTGGTGCAAATGTGTCACTGTGGTTTGGTGGTTCTTCAAAAAGCTAAGTGTAGAATGACCACAGAACCCAGCCATCCCACTTCTCGGTGCATGCCCCAAGGAACTGAAAACACACTTTCAAACAGATGCTCAGCATTCATAATGACAGCTGCAAGGTGAAACAAACCAGATGTCCATTGAGAGGTAAATGGGTAAATAATACGATTCACACGTACAATGGAGTATTCTTCAACCTTAAAAAGAGATGTCGTACTGATACATGCTACAATGTGGATGCTCCTCATAAACATGATGCTAAGTGGAAGTGACAAAATTCCACTCACTCTGTACTCTATTTGCAGGAAATGTCTGGACTAGTCAACTCCAGACATTTGGAAGGTAGATGGCTGACAACTTCGGGCTGGCAGGGATGGGGAATAAGGTGAGAGCTGAAGGACATGGGATTCTGCTTGTGAAAATGAAGACTTTCCACAACGGACTGTGGCTAAGGCTGCGCGACTCTGTGAATGCACCAAACCCCACTGGATTGTGCACTTCAAGTGGGTGAATTGTATGGTTTGAGAATTATATCTCAGTAAGACTGCTTTGTACAAAAGAAAGAAAAATTAGCTAAATACATTTATAGCTTACATTTCTGATTCAGGGGGATGGAACAAATTCAGGATAATTATCCACATGGAACTCTGATAATTTTGCAAGAGAAAGTAACAACAGAATACTTCAAGAAAACAAAACAACACAAAGCTATGTATTAGCCCTCAGCCTGTCATCCAAGAAATACCAGTAGGCCCTGCCTTGCAATCACTTTGTCCATTAATATTAATAGGATGCTAATGATGATGAAAATAGAAAATATTCCTTTTGCATATTGGCTAAAGGTACATATCCAGGAGAACTTTTTCTGATCTTTTTCTGTGTACATATGTATTTGCGAGTGTGTCTCTATATGTCCTGTGTGTGCATAACCTGAAACGAACCCTGATGTGTGCAAACACGCTTGACTCTGCATGCTTAGTTATTCACATACAGAGATCTGTGCAAATTGCTGGCGAGTGCCTTTTTGTTTCCTGATGGCAGCCCTTGTTCACTTGCCTTTGTTAGAGTGAAAAACTGGCATCTGCCCTTGATGAGACCTGCTGCAACCCAGGTGATTGAAACCTGCAGCTGAAAGTGGGAGCCACTAGTCCTGGGAGTCCAGGAAGACAGGAGCGCCCGACAGACAGAGACAGACAGAGACAGACAGGTGGGAGGCTTCTTATGCTGGCATTGGACTCCTTCTGGGTTTTATCTTCTGTTTTCCTAATGCCTTTTGCAGTGTGGCCAATCCACTTGCTAATTCAACCAAAAACCTGGTGATGAAAGTTTACACCCTGAGACTAAGAACTGAGCCCTGAGCACAGGGGAAGAACAGGGAAAAATATAATGAAAAAGCCAAATTTTCAAAAACAGGGCTGGGGATATAGCTCAGTGGGTAGAACGCTTGCCCTGAAGGCACAGGGTCCTGGGTTCAATTCCCAGCACTACACACACCCAAAAAGCACAAATATTCAAAAATAATGACTGTGTCATATGTTGACCGTTTGGCTCAGAAGGTCAGGGCAAAACACATGCACCTTCCAACAGGCCCAAGACAGTCAAGACAGAGTCTGTGGAGGACCGCTGCACTGTCCCCCAGCCTGAGGGCTTTCTGTGGTCACCGACTGTTGGGACATGCAGGGATTTTGTTGGAAATGCCCAGGTCCCCTCAGGAGCACTGAATCTTATAAACCTGACAATTTCACTCCTCTACTAAGCCTGATAAAGCACACAGTGGTCTTTATTAGCCCCAGATGGACCAGCCAGCTCTCACCCCCTATACATTGAGTACCTTTTTACATGACCTTGAGGATCAATTTATTCTTAAAACCTTTACCCCTTAGGTTTAACTTTAGGTTCACAGCAATATCAGCAGAAAGTACAAGGAGTTCCCGTATGCTCCCAACCCACAGCCTCCCTGTTATCAACATCTCCCACGAGAGTGGTGTGTTTGCTACAATCTAGGAACCTCTGTTGAGACATCATTATCAGCCAGAATCCACAGGTCACTCAGGGTACACTCTTGATATTGTACATTCTGTGCGTTTGGACCAACATACAACGACATGCATCCACCATGACAGTACCCAGAAGCCCTCTGTGCTCTTCCTATCCATCCCTTTCACCCTAACCCCTGATAACCACTGGTCCTTTCTGTCTCCATAGGTCTGCCTCCTCTGGAATGTTATGTAGCTGGAATCATACACCATGCAACCTTTTCAGATTTATTGTTTATTTATTTGTTTAGTTAGTTGTTGATGGTTATTTATTTATTTATTTATATGAGGTGCTGAGGATCGAACCCAGTGCCTCACAATCCCAGCCCCAACATTTTCAGATTTATGCTTAGCTTTCTAATAAACTGCCGCTGTCCTCCACGCTGGCTACACCACTTTGCACTCCCGCCAGCAATGGATGGACGAGAGCTCCTAGTGTTTCTCTTCCTCATCAGCATTAGGTGTTGTCAGTGTTTCAGATTTCGGTCGCGTAGTGGTATTTCATGGTTGATTTGATTTGCAAGTCCCTAAGGACACAGGATGTTGAGCATCTTCTCGTGTGCTTATTTGCCATCTATCTTCTTTGGTGAGACGTCTGTTCAGGCCCATTTTTAAAATGAAGTTGTTCATTTTCTTGTTATAGAGTTTTAAGCATTCTTTGTGCATTTTGGATCTAAGTCCTTTATCAGATATGCCTTTTGCAAATATTTTCTTCCTGTCTTGTGGCTTGTCTTTTCATTCTCTTGACATTATCTTTTGCAAAGCAGGAGTTTTAATTTTAACAAAGCCTGGCTTATCAATTATTTCTTTCGTGGCTTGTGCTCTTTGTGTTGTATCTGAAAAGACATTTCCACACTCAAAGTCATCTAGGGTTTTGCCTGTGTTATCTTCTGGAAGTCTAATAGTTTTGTGCTTTACATTTAGGTCTGTGGTCCATTTTAAGTTAACTTCTGTGAAGGGCATAAGACCTGAGTCTAGTCTCGTTTGTTTTGCATGTGGATTGCTGAGCATTTCTTAGAAAAAAACCTTCAGATGTCTTCAAGAAGTGCTTCATTTCCCCTTTGTGCGAGCCTTTTCAAAGTTAAGTCATTCAAAATAATTCTTAACCAGTTTTCAAACACAGTTAGAGAAAGGTTTCCTCACGGTGTCTCTGTTGGGGGCATGAACTTCTTGCTTATCATGTAGAAACAGCATGGGCCTCGCCCCACACAGCTCTGCTCTCTTGTTGATCTGATTTTCTTTTCTTTCTCACCTTGGTTAGTTGCCAGGCGAGGCGAGGCATTTATCAGTGACAACCAGTTTTAGGTAAACAATGAGTTGGGGAAAAGGTTACTGCTGATTTCGGGTGCAGCCAGCAGGCAGCCGTTGTATGGGGCCGAGATCACAGAAACAGATCCTAAATTGTCTCTGGAAGGGGTAACACAAAGCAGAAGCCCCTGAGCAGGTGGAGGGGGTGATGGTGATTCAGTTGGCCTCCTTCCCTGTGAGTCATGCAGAAGCAATTTTCTAAGGGAGGGCTGTTTACAGAACAGGGCCTGGTAGGTGGAACTGAGCCTAATTCTGCGGGAGTATGAACCTCTGGGAAGCTGAGCCAGGTGGAAGCCCCCTGCCCAAGAGTTGGGCTTGGATGAGAGGGACCCCCAGCAGAAAGCACAGGTTCTTTCCCAAGGCGGGGCCGTCACTGGCTTATCGAGGCTCTGGGACAGGGGAATTGATGGGCAAAGCAAGCAATGCAGTGCCTTTTCTACAGTACTTGCTCCGGGGCTCAGTCCATCTCCCCCCTTGACCCTCTCCTCCTGGTCCACTCCTCACGCGGTCCCCTCCATTGCTCAAGGCTGGGGTTCTGAGGGAGCTCCCCTTCACACCAGATTATTTAGTGTGTGCTCTGGGCCCAGACCCTGGACCAGCCCTGTGCACTGGGGAGAGAAGGGAGCGTCACAATATGTAAGACACAGGTCCTTTTCCAAGGGGCCAGGAGGGGTGCGCGTGGCATCGTGACAGCAGGGCAGCTATTAATGTTTGTGTCTTGATCATCACATCAGGAAACACACAGTTGAATCTTCATCTTTAAAGTGACCCAAGTGTGTATGTGTGTGTGTGCACATGCGTGTGTACACACACGTCCTCAGTATTTCTGAAAAGATGAGTGGTTTCCCTTGGGAAGGGAGCGGTGCCTGGGGACAGAATACAAAGAAAACATTTCATGATGTAGTCTTTGTACCCTGGGGATTTTGTACTATGTGTATGTATAGCTTAGTTAAAGAAAAAAGGCAACATAGTTAAGGAAATAAAGAGTTCACGTCCCGTGAGCCATAGACCTTCCCACTCTGTCCCCAAGCCTCGGCCAGCTCAGAGACAGGTGAACGGACAGGGTGGTGCGTGGGTCAAGGATGTCTAGTATGAGTATTTCTTGGCCATTAAAATAAGAAGCAAACCCAATAATGCAACTGATAATGCATTTGTGTTCTGATATCCTACACCGTGCCTCCTCAAAATGTCTTCACTGCCAAAATGACCCCATCAGATCAGCTGGGCCCGAATGCCACACCCTCCTTGACCACATGCACCTCAGAGAGAAGGTACCACCTAGGAGCATAGTGGCATTGATAACGTGGATCTGTTTCTCCCTCATATGTATTCAGTTGAAGATTCTGTCCCTGGGTATTTGTAGGAAACATACTAAAAGCAAAAGTCAAAACATCTTAGTTAACTGGAAGGGTTCTGCTGTATGCAGTAAGCGTTCTGCTGTATGCAGTAAGCAGTAATGAAAAGCATTATTTCCAAAGGGAGCATGCCAGGTGAGCACGAGCCCAAGCCATCTCAACAAGCTCCCGGTGTGGTCTCGAGCTTGCTTTGCTTTTGTTCCAACAGGTCTTGATGCGTTGGGTGTCTGTGTCAAGAGGTGACACTAGACAGAAGCTGGGATCACTATGGTTTGACCGAGAGAGCTGGAAACCAAGGAGGTTGGAGGTTAAATCTGCAGCCCACAAATTTGGGCAAAGGGTACAACCAGGCTGAGTTATGCGCTGCCAAATAGGCAGCAGGTTGGCAGAACAGCGGCCAATGACTCCCGACAGCCAGCGGCTGGCTGACGGGTGGGGCCCAGGAGGCCCCCAAACCCAGGCTTCCTTCCCCGGGAATTCGATCCACAGAGCAGGGAAGAAACAAACTGCTCAATTGATCCACAACACTAGCACAGCCCAGAGGCAGCAGAGAGCCGGTGAGCGGAGATGGCTCCAGAAGGGGCCGGATGGGGTTGGTTGAGTTGTGTTTGGAGAACAGGACAGGAGGCAAAGAGGATGGTGTAGACATGGGCACGCAGCACAGGAAGCTTGTGCTCACCTCTAGCCACGGGAAAGGCACCGTCTCACCAACTCAGTGCAACTGTGTGTAGAGTGAGGTCGGGCACTCAATGAGGGAAGGAGTCTGATCTACTTTCCATAGAACCTGGGGAAACCCCGTGTCCTCCACATCCTTAGCTGTGTGTTTTGGGGCAAGCTACTTAACCTCTCTGTGCCTTAAGTTTTCTCATCAGTAAACTGAAAAAACAAAATGAAGGGTGCCGTGAGTACTGAATGTATGCACACACATAAGGATTTCGAACAGTGCCTGACACACACTGTTTAATAAATGCTGGCTATTTTTGCTGTCATTATTGTTACAAGAAGGTCAATCTGATAGGTTAAATTTAAGGATAGAGAAAATGAAGGCAGATGGATCCCTTACAAGGAGCAGAGGTAAAGTCATATAAACCCAGAAGGTGCTCCAGGCAGGAAAATTCAGAGGAATCCTAGAGAAAATCTGAGAAAAAAGCTTAATAATTGGCCACCTCCACAGGGGGGTGGTGGTGCAGAGAAGACCAAAGTGACCACAGACTGGAGTCTGGGTGGTGGGTGGTGGGAGAAGCTGAAGCCATTAAGAGCTGTGGAAGTCACGGAGGGCAGTGGTTTGCGGGGATTGAGAGAATGGACTCTAATTTTAGATGACTTTGAGGTGACAGTAGGACATCACAGCAGAAATGTCAAGTGTGCAATTGGAGATGGGTGACTGGCGCTCATGGGAGGGGACGTGGTTGTCACTATGGGATTCAGGACTCATCTGGGCAGAGTGTGTCCAGCAGTACGGGAGGTGCCCTCCGAGCAGGTGGGAGGAGGGGCTGCAGGACACTGACTGTACACTGTCACTTCACGGGAGCCAGAGGGAAGGGGAAGGGCCTCCTGGGTAGAGGCCTAGGAGAAACTCCAGGTAACACCCTGGAGCGTCAAGCAGGAGACTGATAATGAATTCTAAAATACAGACAACTTTCAGTGTATAACTTTAAAGTAAAATACTTCACAAGATACAGAGCAGTTTTGCTTTTGTTTTCCTGTTGAGTAGGAGAAATGCATAAGGAGAAATAACACAGAGCAACAACCTTGGACCACAGCACTGGGTGGCCGGCTCCCGGTTTCTTTCTGGAATTCTGCAGCAGGAGGATGCGACATTTCCTTCAGATCCTTCCACTCTTGCTGTCTTCCGGGCACACATCCTCACAGCACCTGCTGGGTGGACACTGAGTTCTCTGAGAGCCTCTTGATGCCCCTGAAGTCCATTTCTTTCTAAAATTGTTCTGAGCCGCCTCCCTCCTGCCAAGCCCTGGCTGCCTCTGGGGCTCCCCTGCTCTCACTGTGCCTACACACAGCCTGGGGACAGTCTCAGCTTAGGATTCTCTTTCCTGCCAACTCCTCATCCTTCACGACTGTCTTAGTCCACTTCCTGCTGCTATAACAAAACAGCTGCTTTATACAAAGAGGCTTATTTAGCGCACTGTCCAAGATGGGGTGGCTCCATCTGTTTGGTGTCTGGTGAGGACCTCGTGAAGATGGCATCTCAATGGGGGAAACATGAAGAGGAGATCACGACGAGATAGGAGGCAAGAGGGATTCAGAGGCCAGCTCCCTCTTCAGAAGACCCTGTGTTTGTGGGAGCTCACCAGGGTCCTAGGAGAACTACATTAATAGCCACCGAGGCAGAGCCCCCGGGGACCTAATTACCTCCCACGAGGTCCCGCCTCTTGAAGGTCTGGCATCTCACACATCATCACACTGGGGCCACACTATACCCGAAACTTTAGGGGACACACTCCACCACAACCAAAGCATACCAATGTGCTCTGCATAGAGGGCCCCCTAGGTCCCCTCACCGAGTACGCTCCACTGGCATCCTTTCTACTTCCTCGCACAGTCTGTTTCAGGTAGTAAATGAAGGGCATCCATGAGCTGCTGTTGGTCAGTTTCACAGTGTGGACTTTCTCCAGGTGGCTACACTTGCTGGCTGAGTCTAGAGCCTGTGGGCAAACACGGTGCTGGCAGAGTTTGCACAGTGTGCCGTGATTCCCTGCCTTTCTTCAGGATTGGCATGAATTTCAAGCCTGCATTCAAAATCTGCCCTGTTTTCAACTCAACAACATTTTCTGGCATGGTTTTAAACCACATTAATAAATTCATGAAAATTCAATATGCTTGATTTCCTTTTATGCTCTTCAAATGCCTGACAGAGCAATTATTATTTTATTTTATTTTATTTTATTCTTGAGATGGGGTCTTGCTGTATTGCTCAGGCTGGTCTTAAGCTCCCAACCTCAAGTGATCCTCTAGCCTCAGCCTCCCGAGTAGCTGGGACCCCAGGCCTGCATTCCCACGCTCTAACAAGCAAAACTCTGCCAAGTAATTTTTAAAAAGTCTTATAAATCTAACACTGAGTCTCAAGTTTTCTTAAACATGCCAGCATTGTTTATAAATTTAGCCCAAATCTCTTAGATCTTTCAACTTAAAATACTAAGTCTGAAAATCAACTGCATATTTAAAATTGGAGTTGTAGCCAATCTGTCAATGTTGGGATTTAGGATACCCAAAAGTATGGTGGCCTGGGAGGCCAAGTACCTTGCAGTAAAGGAGACTGGAAGGGCTGAGTAGGCTCCGAAGCAAGCTCCCTCTGGCCTTCTCCTGCCCTCCTGTCTCCCCAGAGCAAGTCACAGAAATCAGAGTTCCCCTTGCCCAAGGTGGGGCATGGAAACTAAGCCCCCTCCTCCGGAGCCAGCCCCCAAACCTAGGAAGATCACTTTCCCCTTTCTCTTAAAGACCCATTCCAGAGTGGACCTGTCCCCTATGCACACAGAGGCCAAGAAGACCGAGCAGGCGGGCTCTGCTGGGCTCCCCCAAGGCTATTCCCCTTGGATGAGGCCCTTCTGCCCCATCGTGATGTCCACATTCATGAAACCTAAGCAAACAAACAAACAAAACAAAACAAAAACAATAGAGTTATCACTGAGTCTTTGGGTCTTCATTTCTTTTTTTTTTTTTTTTTTTTAATTTTTTTGTAGATGGACACTATGTCTTTATTTTATTGCTCTGTATGTGGTGCTGAGGATCGAACCCAGGGCCTCACGCATGCAAGGCAAGCGCTCTACCACTGAGCTACAATCCCAGCCCGGGTCTTCATTTCTGAAGCCTCCTATGTTGTATAAAACTTTGATCAAATAAATGTTTTATGCTTTTCTCTTGCTAACTTGTCCTTTGTTTTAAGTGTTAGCTGTGACCCTTATAATAGGGCAAGGGATTGTGTCAAAACTTTCCACCCTGCACCAATAAACTAGTGTGTCAAATTCTCTGAAAAGGGACACTTCAAACATGAAAACCACAGATGGTGTCTAATTTTAACCCCAAAGTGTCGATATTGGGAATTTTATCTCATTCTAAACTTTCCTCAGACTGAAAACAGCCTCATCCACCAAACAATCCCAGGAGAGGGATTCAAGGCTGAGAACCCTCTAGTTCCAGAGAAATGTCAAATTCCACTTATGGGACCAAACCTCGGTAACGAAGAGTGTCTAATCTTCAAAAGGGGTTACCAATTATTAAAACAGAGATGATGCTAAATACGTGTTATCCCATATTTTTGCAATTTGTGATTTAAAGTAGAATTCCGTCTTGCCCACGTGTCCCTGCCAAGTGGGCAGTGGGCGGATGGGACACACATAGCACACCATGATTTGAGTGAGCCCCGCGATGCCAGGGTCTTGAGGTGGCCGCGTTTGGCCTCCCCTGACGTTCATGGCTTCTCTTAGGCGGTATCTGCCCTTCCCTCTCTTTGAGCCCCTCACCGTGATCTCAGTTGCACAATTAGGACGTGCCATCCCACAGACAGCCACCCCTCCAAAGCATGGTTGCCCTCTCTCAGGTGATAGCCTGCTTCATCCTGGCAGATGAAGAGACTGGGCACTGGGGACAGAGGTGGGAGGAGCCTTCTGAGGTCAGGCCTCACCTGAGCGACCTTTGCCCTCTCTGGGCCCAGTACAGGGTTAACTGGAGCAGAAGGCCCTGCACCCCTATTCTGCTGGCCACTAAAGCCTCTGCAGCCTTAAGAATTGTGTGTCCATGGGGTACTTTCAGTTTTTCCCTGTGGAGACCTCTTTGCCCTCCAGCACGACCTTTTGGACCAGCACTGCCTTCCTCTCCTGCTCAGCTCACTTCTGGTCCCTGGGGGTCACTCAGGCACCTGTGTCCAGACAAACCCTGGGAACACTGTCTGTCCCTTCCCCTCCCCTCTTCCCGAGTCTCTGAGGGACACACAAGCTTCCAGGTTTTCCCTGGAGGGCAATACCTTGCCCATGTTCTCAGAGGGTCCCTGAAGTCTATACAGGGGAAGGTCCCTGAAGTCTGTCCCCACCTCTCCTCTTTGGCATATCAAAACTCTCTGAAACGTCCTTTTCCCAGAACTTCTCTGAATGTCCAGCCTGATTCTCCGCACTTTTGGTTGGTCTGGGTGAGAGGCTGAGAGTCTGAGGAGCTCCAGGGCTTTGCAGGGAAGCTGGGTGAGGGCTTCCTGGCCTTCTGGGACATGGACCACCAGCTCGGCCACACAGTGGGGAACAGTGGCATTTGTTCAGTTACTTATTCACCACCCGCCTTTGTGTGACTCCATGGCTGTCCCTGTCTGCTTGTCTGGTGACACCTTGACTCTCTGTTGAAGGTTTGAAGTAGAATCATTTTGGGCATTTACAAGTCCGTGGGGGTGCCCCTCAGGCCTCCTGGCCCCCTCTCTTATGCCGTGGGCTCCTCCCGGTGGACCAGGCTGAAGGAAGGGCTAGGGCTCTCTGGGGTCTTGAAAGAGTACCAGGGCCGGGCTGGCCTTACCGCTTGCTCTGCTGACTGTCTCGAACCCTCACCAACCTGTGTCTCAGGGCTCCTTCTGTGGAGGCTGTTGCCCTGGCAGATGCCTCCTTGCCATAGGCTGCCTGTGTCCTCATGTCCCCGCCTTCATGGGAACATGTGCATCCTGGTGCTGGTCCTCCTGGCTCCTTTCCTGGCCCTGCTCACCCCCAGGTCCCCACCTCCTGTCGGCCTGTCTGGTGTGGATCCTTCTGCAGAGGCCCACGCACCCCAGACTCCAGTTCTCCCCAGACCTTTCCCTGGCCTACGCTCTGGTGGTTTCACCAATAGGCCTGAGAGTCTCTGTGGTTGAGGGGAGGTGGCAGGTCTGCTTCTGAGGGCACTGGCCATCTCAGTGGTTCTCCTGGAGACCCCACTGTTGGCTGGAGGGGAGGGAATTCCTCTCCGATGGCCCCAGTCCCACTTCAGCTTTCTCTCTAGGCGTGTGACAGGAACTGGCTCCCTGTCACTATCGTCTTCAGTGTGGAAGACTTCAGCCCAAGTCCCGAGACAACCGGAAGAGCCTGCCGTCACCTCCTGTCTGCAGCGCATCCGTACTCCTGTTTATAGCATATTCCGCTTTCCCGCTGATGTCTTTCTAACCGACTTCACTCAGCCCTGTTAACGCCTCAGCCCTGGTGGACATCTGCGACTGTAACCCTGTCCTACATTTCTACTTGTTCTGATCTGGACTCCCGTAGCTGTCGTGTTTTGTCTTTCCCTTCGCATTCGCTTCTTTTGTGCTTTCCCAAGAAAAATGATCGGGACTTGGAAATGGGCAAAAGGGATTTCCTGGGGTTCTTTCGGTGCCGTGCTGGGCTGGCTCTGCTTTGCAGGGTTTCGCCTCTGCAGGGGGAGGTTAACTTGGAGATTGTCAGGTCGAGTTGTCAGTCACTTCTGTCCCAGAGGATAGATCAAAGTGGATGGCCCTGCTGGATATTATTAACCAGCTTTGTTTCGAACCCATGATCTATTAGATTAACTGCACATACACACAGCTGCTCGAATGCTCTCTTGACCGGTTCTAATATCCTTTTGGTTCCCTTATTAATTAGAATGAACTCTTTGACACTGAGGGCTTTTTTTAAAATATATTTGCCTGAGGAGTTTTATATATTTAAAGTTATACTTTAAGGGTCTTTACAGTTTGGTACACACTGTCT